>ML532361.1:1332-71008 GCA_005239535.1 Nicotiana rustica | reverse complement strand
GGTAAAACTGCATGTGCTATGTTCTTCGTTAGAAATTACAAAGTTCCAGAAAAGAATAAAGTAATTTTAGCTTACCAATTTGAAGTGAGACCAGTATATAATGTATTTAGATATCTATAATTCTTATAGGTGTATGTATACTACACGAACGAGGTGCATCTTGATTAACACCTTTTCTATCGTTTACCAAACTAGAAAGTGAAGACCTTTAAGATTTGATCAAGAGTTGAATTTCCTAACCGATAGTCTTCTCTCATAAATAGCCAAACTAGGATGGCCCAACGTGATAAAACGAGGCTAGATGAGGCCATAGCCTACAAGATGCTCTCTTAGAACAACGAATACCGTTTAGGAGATCTTCTAGGTAGAATGGATGCCCTTAGTTCGAAATTTGGATAGAAAAATCAAATATTATACCGAAGCTACCTAACCAACATTCGGGAGTGACAACTCATGTCCCCGTCTTTAACTCCAAATAATAATAACATCACATGTTGTAATCGCGGGCGCATTTCATGTGACGTGGTTGTGATGTACCCAAAATAACAAGTGCACACCATCGTGACTTGTTCCAAGATAAGTCTATAAATATCAAAGGTGGTTTATATACATATCCCGTAAGCTAAAATACCATTTTTAGATAAAGATTCCAAAACTTATAGAATAATTGAATACCGCCTCAAATAGGCATTTTTAGTCGTCATGACCATAGTCATGACTATATAATCTACACTCGGGTGTGGCAACTCATGTCCCCGACTCTAACTCAAAACAATAATAAAAAATCGACATGTTGTAAATCGCGGGTGCATTTCATGCGGCGCATTTACAATGTGTTCAAAAATAACAAGTGCGCGACATTGTGACTTGTATTAAAATTCCATAAATATTAAAAGCGGCTAAAAAGCGAAAAAGGCTAAAATGCATAATAGGTTTAAAAATATGTAAATAATCAGATAATTTAGGCCAAATATTAATAGTTAAGCGACCGTTCTACAACCACGGAACTCGGGAATGCCTAACACCTTCTCCCGGGTTAACAGAATTCCTTACTCGGATTTCTGGTTGCAGACAAATCAAAACTGAGTCAAAATTTCCTCGGTTTGGGATTTCAATAAATAAATGGTGTCCCGGAACACCGTAAAAAATCCGGGTGGCGACTCTGAAAACTGAAACTAATCCCAAATTCGCATAATGTCACTTAAATTGGAAAAAACTCCCGTATCCAACCCCGTATCGGAAAAAGGAGGTGTGACAATGCGAATCCATTGATTCAGCTTGAAGCGTAACTCTTTGAATTCCTTCCATGAATTAGTATGCGCACACGAGCGCTCGGTATCAGTTGTGCATCGATGGCTTGTGATTCCCATGGTTGAGGGGCGGGATATGGTTTTGGCATGTTAAAGATTGGCCAATCTGGATGACTTAAGGTCGGGTTCTGTCTGTGGCTTGAGTATTGTATTTTCAATTGTGTGAACACGTGCATTTGGGACTTATATGTCCGTTTGTGTCCTTATTTGGTATGAATTTTGACTAGATGACTATGTGGTGATTATGATTTGATTGCGAGATGAGTTA
The DNA here is from genome assembly GCA_005239535.1 of Nicotiana rustica. Lineage (NCBI taxonomy): Eukaryota > Viridiplantae > Streptophyta > Magnoliopsida > Solanales > Solanaceae > Nicotiana > Nicotiana rustica. The sequence goes on along the minus strand of ML532361.1, from coordinate 69,430 downwards.
AATTGTTTGAATGTGACAAGAAGAGTTTGATGGAGGTGTATCAAGGACTATTGAGTGATTGGCTTCTGTATGGATTTAGCGTATGGCCTCAAGTTATGGGTGTGTTGAAGGACCTCTCATGTAGTTTAGTTCTGGGGTGAAGTAGACCTTCATTTTGTGTTATGAGTTCAAACTCAGGGAGATAAAGTGATTGCGTAATAGCTATGATTATGGAGGAGTATAGAGAGATATCAGTTTTAGGCTACGTAGGTGGGGTTATCTCCTGCGGGGTGTCCTGAGGTTGTGTGATCCCTATTTTGTTTTGTAGCGAGTTCTCTTTTACTAGTGAATAATATGTGTTGCAATTTGAGTTCGGGTCGCTTATGAGAGTTGGCTTGACGACTACAAGGATGAATGCGAGAATTGCAGATGATTTGAGATATTAGATGGTTTGTGTTATATAAGCTTATGAAGGATTTAGTTGAATCCCACCGCGGTGTTATGGCAGTAATAGCGTATGGGCATTGTGAGTTATTGTTTGTTTTATCTATGGATTTGAGCCAAGCGGGGGAGTCTGCTATTGATAAGTTGATTGCACGATTATCTGTTCAATTGATTTCAGTTCAAGGTATACTGGTGAATCAGTTATGACTTGTAGAGGTGTAGGTTGAGAATGAATCGAGTAATGGAAATTTCTGGATACAGGTTGTATTGTACTCTATGGGTATATGGGTTTTATTGATTGATTGAGTTGTTATTTGTAAAGGATGTAGTGTGCGCGGAGTAGGAATTTTTTTGGTTGCTTAAGGGTGTGGGTTACTCCCTTGGGTGTTGGTGTAGTAATGAAGGGAACAAGTCGTTTGGTCCGCTTGGTTGGTTTTATTGGGATTTGAGCAGAGTAAATGACTCTCGAGAATGGTTCTAATGGATTCAAGATTTATATGTAACAATTGGGAATCTTCAGGATGTGTATTTGGCTAGAAGTTGGGATTCACGTCAGATGGTGTCAAGACTTGTGGCATTTCTATATCATTATGGATTATAAATTTCAGTATCAGGGAAGTGAAAGAATAGTTTAAATTCATAGAAGGTCTCTTCAGAGTGCATGTCTCGGTGATGGTACTTTTGGGGTGCTTAAGAGAACATTCAACGGCTTATGAGCCTTAGGGCGGTTTGGTTTATGCTAGGGTCTTCCGTGGTGAGTTTTGGTTGAGGATTTTGGTAATATGCCGAGGAGATGAATCAATTTGAAGGTAATTCAGAAGGAACTCGGAGTAATAGGACAATTGGATAGTAGGTTGGATCGAAATGGTAATGGGTAAGATAGGTTCCCTATGTGCTTATGATGTGGTGAGTTTCTACACACGATTCATGGCAATGCTCTTGGGTTTTGATGGCCTGCGTAGCTTAGTTAAGTTAGAGGTATTAAGTCTTGGCGTTTTGGTTAACTGCAATAGGTTTCAGAGGGTTCTTGATGGTCTCTACCATAGTTTGAGATGTATATTTCCTACTGGTGCGTGGGGTATGTGGAGTATTGTAATTTTCTCCAAGATGAAATCAAATGGAAAGTTCTTAGCTAATTGAGTATGCAGTTTCTTGTGACTCAGAGTGGATTTTGAGATTTTATCTTTTATATGGTGGCATAATAGGTGCGATGTGTGGTGCAGTATTGAGATTTGCAAGCGCAAGGTCACGATGCAATTTTGGAAGGAAGGTCCTGAATCCTTAGGCAATATGGATGATCTCAGATGATCAAATAGATGATATTACTACTAGATATGTCTTGATGAGGGTGTAAGTTTCATAGGGGGCACTGTATTTTGATTTATGGATACTTCATTGGTATGGCGACACTCTCCTAGTTGATCGGCTGCGGATATTCAACTGGTGCCTTGTGGTACAGAAGGAATATAAGGGTATTCCTCGTGGCATGATCGTGTATTGGAGAAGTGATAGATATTCTGGTTGTGGAGTTGAGATCAGACATGGTGGTGTTGATACTCAATTTTTCCCTATATTATTTTTAAAATGCATATATAGCTTCAAAATAATGCATGAGCATCAATTAATATTTTTCCAGAATTTCTGTATTTTCCTAAGGATTTTTATTAATTTATCCAGTATTTTATTTATATAAATAATTAATAATTGCCTCACAAATGGTTTCATAATGATTTTATGGTTTAATATTATCATTTATATTATAACAAGATTTAATTATTGCATGAATAGCCACATTTATATTTTTTGGGTTATAATTGCAATAACTTTGCAATAATAGCCCATGTATGCATTATTACCTTATTTTCCCAGAAAATAGCTTTTTATATTTTTATATATAAAGTAATTATTTTAAAATCATTTTTATAATTTTTTAATTATTTTTGCAAATTATTTTATTAATTGGTTATTTAAGAAATAGCCCCTTTGAATTCATTTTATTTTCGGACCTAACCTGATTATACCAGCCCAATTACTTAAGATCCTATCCCAAATCCTACCCAAGCCCAATTCTTCATCTAACCCGGCCCAAAACCTCCTCTAACCGTGGCCGTTAATCTCTGAGATCAACGGTCCACATTATTCCATGTCTTTCCCACGTATTGATTTCAATTAACATGACTATTTCTGTCTTTCCTGTTTTGTTGATTTCAATTATCAATAACTACTTCTGTGTAGTTAAAATTTTGTCTTTCCTATTTGTTGATCTTAATTAGTATAACTACTTATGTGTAGTTAAATCCCTGTCTTTCATGTTTATTGATCCTAATCAGCATGTCTATCTATGTTGTTATGTCATATTCAGTAATTTGGCTGTTTTCATATGAAATTAAAACTATGTGCTTCCTACTCATGACTCCTAACCAGCATGTCTATCTCTGTCATTAGGTCATATTCAGTATGTTATGTAATTTTTCTGTCAACCTGTCTTTGCCTGCTTTATGTCTCTGTTAACCAGCTTGCCTCAACTCTTATGACATTATCTTGTCCAATATATCAGTCTGGTTCATGCATACTAATCCACTTGTTTCTCAACTAGCATACTTTCACTCTTGCCCTGTTTCATGTATTCCTAATTAAGGACTTCTATGTTCCCAACCCCTGCTACCCTTCTCTGTGTAGTTGTCTGTTTATTATTCTGTTCCCAGCATGCTATATGCCCACCTAGTAATAACTAATGAACTGGGTCAATCCTAGGCAATGTGAAATTTTGCTTGAAGTGGTTCTGATCCTATTTTGGTCTGTTGTTTGATTGTTGGAACCTTTGTTTGAACTTCAAGAATGACTCTATTTATTCTTATCAGCTTCTCCTAAAACTATCCCCTATTTTCATATACTATTTTTCAACTCCTACTCTTAGACTTCTAGGGTCCTTCCCCTCCAGTGTGAGCACTGCCTAGGAGTCCATGAGATTCCCTCGAACTCTGACACACTGGGGCTGGCTTTTCCACACTTGTTCACAAAACTATTTCTTTAAAAGGGTTTCTAGTGTAAGCATTGCACGGGATCCCTGAGGCCCTTGGGAACTTTGACGTACCACAAGACCATTTGGTATACTGTGAGATACTGGCACACCTCAGACTTGCTTGAAGGCCTGGCTTCCAAGATTGACATTGGGCCTACTAAGGCTCTCTATACTATAGTGATTTTCATTATGTAACTCTTCTGTATTGGCATGTAGTAATAATCTTTGTAAAACATATATCGGGTTATTAGTAAAAGATGGGAGGGACTTTATATGTATATATTATTGTTGGGTTCGGGTAGAAATCATGCCTATAGGTTATTGTGATGATGTTTTATATGCATTAGAAATCATTCCTATAGGACTTATCTCATTCTTTGAAATCCTGAATTTTCACAGTTTTGCATCTTAGAAATCTTGCTTCTAGGTCGTTATCAATTCTGCCTCAAGTACCATATTTTCAAAACCCCATGTGTGCATTAGTTTGAATAAGACTTTAAAAACTGCTTTTTTGAATAAGCATGCAATTGTGTGTTTACTTGTGGAGGTAAATGTGAGCCATTTAATTGTTCCTTATGTGACAGTCCTATATGATTTTGTTTGCCGCTTAGTTTTCTCCCCTTTAAACAACATAGGTTATCCTAGAACTACCTTGAAATAGAGGTCCTAAACACCTCCAGGGCTATAGGTAAGGGACGGGTAGTGCACGCATAGGATACGTACCAGACACTATTAGAATGCTTAGATGATAATGAAAAGGGGAAGAAGATTAATTGGGTAGAAAAGGAGATGATGACATATGCGCTAATGCTACACGTAACACCTCTGTTTGAGGAAAGTTACCGAGTATTGCATGGAAGTGATCCTATAGGCTAATAAACCTAGGACCCCCTTTAATTTCCGTTTTGAATGATTTCTATTTGTTTAAATGGCTTTATTTCTCTTTAAATACTAATTCACTTAGATTAAGTTTGGCTGGGACCCACCGTTGTAGACCTAGAGGGGTGCCTAACACCTTCCCCTCAAGGTAATTTCGAGCCCTTACCCAATCTCTGGTAAAGTAAACCGGTTTATAAGTAATTTTCTTTAGGTTTCCTACTGCACCTTAATCCGTTAGGTGGAGACTCTTCAAATTCCATACCCCATCCCAAAACGAAATGAGTTGTCCCAGAATGTCGAAATCTGATTTCGCGAGAAAAAGGGGGCGCGACAGCATGGCAACTCTGCTGGGGATAATAGGATCTTACCATTACAAACTTGCTTTTGTGAATTAGTCTTTAAGCATGCTTTATTCTGCTAATATGTGTGCACCCTTTTTCCCTTTCCCCTTTATGTGGATTTAATTTCCTATTTTCAAGAATTTATGATTTTCTTTACTACAGAAACTAACTTGTCTCCTTTTTTCTTTCTTAAACGTCTTTCAATTATTAAATACCGCATTTATCATTTTTAACATGCAAATACGTGACAACATGCTATTTACTGTTGCATAAATCATGCTCAACATCATACTCCACTCGTGCGTAATCAATCATATAGAAACGCTTGATGAGTGTTTGCGTCCTTCCTATATATCACCCTTTAAATTCGAAAAGGCTTATTTGCGGTAAAACTAGTCGATCAGCGGTGCAGTCGACGGTTCCGTGCCTTTCCCCCTCAAGTTGTCCGCTTGAGAGTGCCAGTTTAGACCCCTATAGAAACCTTACTCTGATTATAACAGTACATGCATCATGGTCAAACCTAGCCGGGTTAATGTGTTGTCCACATAATAACCCTTTAGGAAAAGCCTTGTCCAAAAGTCTGTTGGGATTTCCATAATCCCAACGGACGCAACCACGATCTGTGCATTAATTTGGAGAAATAAGTGCCAATATGCTAATCACTGATGTATAAGTAGTTGAATCTGTAAGGGGAAATGGTCTAACCTTATTTGTTTTGCAGAAATGAGGCACGAAGTCCGTAGGTTCGGCATGGTCCAATGAATACCACCATTGTTTCTGGATTGGTGGGAGGACCTTTCGCCAAGTGGCAAAGACCATGTGAAAAGGGTCATCGGAAACTTACCATATTTACTGGATATCCAACCAAACAATATGTTACTCGAAGCAGCCACTATGTTCTGGGACGGATAAAGGTCTTTGTTCTATTTTGGCAACACCGAAATGACTCCTCTCTTGGAGGAGATATGGGGATTCATTGGACTACCTTGGGACAATCCGGGTTTATTGGTGCCGAAAAATAGTGCCTCTAGGGGGTTATTGAAAATGATGGGTTTGAAAAAGAACGATGATTTGGAGTGCCTGAAGGAGTTCTACATACCCTTTAACTATCTCTATGAACGATATGGTCATAGAAAATCTTATTGTATCTCCCATGATGAATTCCCTATCACTTCCTTGGGTCATATTCACCGTAGGGTTTTGTGTTCGTTGTTTGCTTCCTGGGGATGATAGTATTTCCAAGCAAAGGGACAAGATTCACACTAGACTGGCTATGGTAGCCAAGACCTTAATGGAGGGGATCGAGGGGCAAACATATACCATTGTCCCAATGATCATAGCTGACATCTAACGGGCTTTGGACCAATGGCATAAGGGGTTTAAACATTTTGAAGGTTGCAATTTGCTACTACAAATTTGGTTATTGGAGCATCTCCAAAAGGGTCAATATCGTCAAGAGTTTCCACGAAGTGCGTGGAATGATCATATAGCCTTCAATCACCCTAAGAGAATGACTTACATCCTAGACATGTTTGCTCAACTGGAAAATGCTACAGAATGGGCGCAATATTTTGACAATTTAACTGAGCACCAGGTTCAATGGATGTTCGAATGGTTCCCTACCAGTGAGTTCATCATCAGATCTAGAGACGCTCTGCACCTGGTATTGATCGGTTTAAGAGGCATATACCCTTATGTTCCCATCAGGGTTATGAGGCAGGCAGGCAGGAAGAAAGTCATACCGCGAGTTTCTAAAATGAGTCATTATAGGGCAGATTCTTAGGATGACGACATCCCGTACAAATGTGAAGCTCATCATATGTGGAATCTAAAGGTTATTGTAGAAATGGACACCATCGAGCCAGACAGGTATCACACAGGGCATGTACGCTTTTACCAATCATGGTTGGAAAACAGCATAGCAGGGGTAGTTGAGCCAGGAGTCAGTCAGGGACACAGGGTCATAGACAAAGTTGTTGAAGCCCAAGTGAAATACAATAAACTGCGCAAAAGGGTTCATGAGTCCGAGGCCGAGCATATGGAGCAACACAAGACTGATATGGAACTAATCAATGAATGGAGGGAAAAGGCTATCAAATCTAATGAAAGGCTGGAGTATTTGGAGCAAAGTCTGATGGAACTGGAGGGGAAGACGAGTAAAAGAGTCGTCAATTGCCAGAATGATGAGGGAAGTGAATGAGGACATCTAGCGAGAGTATACCTGCTATTGGGAATGCACGACCTGGGGAACCTGATCGACAGGACCAAGAAGATCAAGCTCGGGGAAGGTCCTTCTAGGACCAAGTAGATTAGGTTTACCTATTTTTTCAAATGTAATAAGGCCAAGTGTCATTAGTGACTTAACTTATTTAGTGTCATTTTAGATTTATCTGCTTTTACATTAATGGAATGAGGCAATTATTGGCACTAAAATCTCCAAATCAACTTGTCACTATGCCTACCTTGGGCACAACGAGGCTCCCAAATTAGGATGCGAATTTACATTCCCGCACTATGTGTTTAGATATTGCAAATACTCTTCTTGGAACCCGTACTGACTTGGTTACTTTTGTTGTCTTTTCTTTCTTTGCTTTTTAATTATCCCCATTCCCCAAGGTTGGTTCACGCATATTGGCATCATCAGCTTATCTTACCAGATCCAGGGGCCCTCCACCTTCTCCTCCTCCAAGTGTACTGATGACAAAGGGAAAGCTAAAATGGATGATATGAATGGCATCAGAACAGACAACACTGCACATGTTGAAAACGGGGAAACTTCTGATGGTCGGGGCACTCAGGCCCCAAATGATTTGGTTTTACGGCTTGAGCAAAAGATACTTGCACTACAGGGCGAGCTTGAGCAGGTCCGTAACTTGGCAAATCTCTCCTTCACATTGAATATCCCCGACACCCAGAACCCTGCACCACCTCAGAACACACCCAACAAACACCCCTAGAATCCTTCCGCACTTCCCCTGTATACAACCCCTCCTCAAAATCAGCATCTCCGTACTCAATACCCACAAAACACCTACCATACTCCCCAAGATACCCCGCAAATTATTCCCGAACCCTAAAACTCCACCAATGATCATCATTATGCCCAAAATCCTGGCCTTCACCAGAACAACCCTATATACGTAGAAACCCTACCTCACTCCACTCAACCAATCTCTATACTAGAATCAACTGAGAATGACATGCTCATCAAGAACATGGATGAAGAGCTCAAGAAGTTGACAAGTAGGGTTCAGGGTGTTGAAGGGGGTAAAGGAATAGAAGGTCTGAACTATGAGGATTTATGCATACAACTAGATGTGGAACTACCGGAGGGTTACAAACCTCCTAAGTTTGAAATGTTTGACGGAACGGGTGATCCCAAGGTTCATTTGAGGACTTATTTTGACAAGCTCGTGGCGGTCGAAAAATATGAAAGGATTATAATGAAGTTATTCATAAGGAGTATTACTGGAGATGCTCTGTCCTGGTACATAAGCCAGAATCCTAAGAAGTGGGCCAATTGGGTGAGCATGGCATACAACTTCTTGGACAGGTTCAGATTTAACACAGAGAACGCACCAGATGTTTTCTATATCCAGAACCTAAAGAAGAAGCCAACTGATACTTTCCGCGAGTATGCTACTCGATGGATGTCGGAAGCAGCCAAGGTTAGACCAACATTGGACGAGGAACAGATGAACAAGTTCTTTTTTCGGGCAGAGGATCCACAGTATTATGAAAGGTTAATGGTCATTGAGAACCATAAGTTCTCCGATATCATCAAACTCGGAAAAAGAATTCAAGAGGGTATTAAAAGTGAGATGCTGACAAATTTTGAGTCACTACAGGCCACAAATAAAGCATTTCAATCAGGTGGTATATCGAAGAAGAAAGATGTGGGAACAATTATTGTTGCCTCGGGACCCAAAACCCCAATTGTATACCAGTCCCCTCCCCTCACATACCAAACACCTCCACCCATATACCAACCATCACCTCCCAGATATTCCCAACCTGCTACCGCCTACCACACCTATAACACCCAACCATCCTATTAACAGTCACCTCCAACTTGTCCAAATTACCAAAACCCAGGCCTAATTTTAACCGCAAACTGCCCAGACAGTACACCGCCATTACTAAATCCATTGACCAGTTATATGAAAGGTTGAAAGCCGCTGGATATGTCACTCATATTCCCGTTGTGGCCGTGGAGATTTCATCTCAATGGGTAAATCCAAACAAGACATGTGCATATCATTCTGGTATGAAGGGACACACTATTGACGAGTGTCGCACCTTAAAAGACAAGATCCAAACACTAATGGGCAATAAGGTCATACAGGCAAAGGAAACTGCACCCAATGTCTGCAATAATCCTCTCCCAGATAAGAGGGGTGGAGGGGTCAATGCGATAGAAATTAATGAAGAGTGGGATCCCGAGGGATCAATCGGGCTTACTCGTGAAGGTGACGATCCTAAGAAACCTACAGTCACACTCAATCCCATTGTGGTTCAGACACGGCTGCTAGTTGGAGTTGAGGTAGCCGCATCGGTTCCTTTAGAAGTAGATTTAATTCCACCCGCAACTATACTCACTCCTGTTGAAGTGGAGGTGGACATACCTTTCATTGTAACGGTGGCATCCACACCACCCTTCAGTTCCAATGTTGTACCTTGGGATTATGTGGCCAAGACTAGAAGAATGGGAAAGTCAAAGACAGAAGAATCCGGCGCTGCACAAGGAATGACCAGAACAGGAAGGGTTTATACACCTGAACACTTAGGAGAAACCAATAAGCAAGCTTCTAACAATCTTCCCGTCATTGCGACTGGTCCAGATGACCTCTGTAGGAAGGTACATGCAAGGGGGTTTTCTGTCATTGATCATCTGAACAAGACTCCTGCTCAGATATCTATCATGTCACTGCTGTAAAATTCTAAGGCACACAAGAATTCTCTAATGAAGGTGTTAAGTGAAGCATATGTACCCAACAACATCACTGGTGGAGAAATGGCCAATATGGTGGGGCAGGTGCTAGAAATCCATAAAATCACCTTCAACGAGGACGAATTGTCACATGAACAGTTGAATCATAACAGGGCACTGCACATCACAGTGCAATGCGAAAATAAGATCATCGCCAGCGTTTTGATTGATGGAGGATCAAGCCTCAACATTTGCCCATTGACAACGTTGAAGAGGTTGGGAAAAGTCCTACATGAGATACAAGAGGGAACTATGAATGTGAAAGCATTCGACGGTTCTCAGAGAGCTACCATTGGAGAAACTAATCTCTGCCTGCAGATGGGCCCTACATGGTTTGATGTTGAGTTTCATGTACTAGACATATCCACCTCTTACAATATGTTATTGGGACGACCATGGATGCACGCCGCTAGGGCTGTAGCATCTACTTTACATCAGGCCGTGAAGTTCGAATAGAACCACCAGGAAGTAAATATCCATGGAGATGGAAGCAATCCCATTTACACTAGTCAGACTATCCTAGTGATTGAAAACAAGAGAAGGTTAGGTGGAGAAACCTACCATCGTATCGAGCGGGTCAACATGATTGAGAAAGATAAGTGGTGGAGTAGAAAGATAGCAAGCATGCTAGCATGGAGGGGATATGAGCCCGACAAGGGACCTGGTAAGAATCTTTAGGGCATCTCCAAACCGATACAACCAAAGCACTCTGGTACCACTTTTGGGTTGGGATACCAATACACCTGGCAAGAATACCAAGATTGATCACCACAGTGGCGTGGTCCCTACTATCCACTTGAGCAGCCTGTGCCATACATGAATCAGACCTTCCAGCAAGCCGATATCATATTGGGATTAGAGGAAGAATAAGCGTTGGTGGCATTGAGGAGTTTATTCTTGGAAGACGATGACAAGGGCTATTGTGTAATTTTCATGGATAAGGAGGAGGAAGGCCCTACCATTCAAGCTGTGGAGAGAAGAGCATTCCTCAAGAACTGGATTGTTAGACCATCAAGGTCCCGACGAGTCCCGGGGTAGCAAGGCTGAATAGCATTGTTTATGTTTAAAAACAAAATATGATTTCCACTTTTGCATTTCTCTTTTGTCTTAAATAATATTTTTCAAGGTTCCAAAAATGTTATTTGAGTTATTGAAAATCATTTTGTTTGACATTTTCAAATGGCTTGATGTTTTATTATCACTATTTTTTATTTCATATCTTTATCCCTACAACATTGCTATTTCTTATCTTGATGAACCGACGACCATGACATGTAATGAGACAACACAACAAAAGGACAGTGATTCAGAAGAAGAAGAGGATGTAATACCTGAAGAGATCGTCAGAGAAGTATAGAATTTTGAGAAAAAACCCAAGTCCAACTTGGACAAAACTGAAATAGTTAACTTGGGAAATCCTGAAACCGGCAAAGAAACCGCATAAGCATCCATTTGTCACCGTCAGAAAAAGAGGAGTACACTCGGTTCCTGAAAGGAATATGAGGATATCTTTGCATGGTCATACGACGATATGATAGGGTTGAGCACATCCATAGTGTCTCACAAGTTACCTACAAATCCAATGTGTCCTATAGTGAAGCAAAAACTCAGAAAATTCAAGCCAGATATGAGCCTAAAAATCAAGCCCAGAATTCAGAATGAGTTTGTCGATGCATTGGCTACTTTATCATCAATGATACAACATCCAGACAAGAACTTCATCGATCCTATCCTAGTAAGGATCCATAATCAGCTGGCATATTGTGCTCACGTCGAAGAGGAGACAGATGTTAAGCCTTGGTTCCACGACATCAAAGAGTATTTGTCGAAAGAAAAAATACCCGGAGCATGCAAACCATACTCAAAAGCGCACACTTCGGAGGTTGTCCAACCATTTCTTCCACAGTGGAGGAATCCTATATAGAAGAACACTTGATCTGGGATTATTAAGGTGTGTCGATGCAAAGGAAGCTTCTAAGTTTCTTGAGGAGATACATGTTGTGACCTGCGGCCCGCATATGCATGGCTTTACCTTGGCCAAAAAGATATTCAGGGCAGGTTATTTCTGGCTGACCATGGAAACGGATTGCATCCGGTATGTTCGTAAGTGTTACCAATGTCAAGTGCATGCAGACATGATAAAAGTGCCACCAAACGAGCTTAATGCAACAAGCTCACCTTGGCCTTTTGCCGCTTGGGGAATAGATGTCATTTGTCCGATCGAGCCCACCGCCTCAAATGGCATCGGTTTATTTTAGTGGCTATCGACTACTTCACTAAATGGGTTGAATTCGCATCATTCAAAGATGTGACTAAGAAGGTCATTGCGGATTTTACTCACGACCGAATTGTCTGTCGGTTCGGGATTCTAGAGTCCATCATCACAGACAACGCCGCCAATCTCAATAGTGATCTGATAAAAGCCATGTGTGAGACTTTCAAAATCAAGCACAAGAATTCGATAGAATATAGGCCCCAAATGAACAGAGTCATGGAAGCTGCCAACAAAAACATCAAGAAGATACTATGGAAAATGGTAGAGAATCACAAACGGTGGCACGAGAAGCTATCATTCGCCTTACTGGGATACCGTACCATATTTCGCACATCAACCGGGGCAACTCCCTATTTGGTGGTTTATGGTATTGAAGCTGTCATTCCTGCCGAAGTAGAAATTCCTTCCCTGAGAAAAAATCATACAAGAAGATGAGCTCAGTGACGCAAAATGGATAAGGAGCCGTTATGAGCAACTAGCCCTCATAGACGGAAAGAGGATGAATGTGGTATGTCATGGACAACTTTATCAAACCAAATGTCCATAGCCTTCAACAAAAGAGTCAAGCCGAGACAGTTCACACTGGGGCAGCTGGTGTTGAAGGAGATCTTCCTGCATCAAGATGAAGCCAAAGGGGAATTCTCTCCCAACTGGCAAGGTCCCTACACGGTTCATAGAGTATTGACAGGAGGAGCCCTCATACTCGCAGAAATGAAAATGGAGAAATTCAGCCAAATCAAATCAACTCAGATACAGTCAAAAGATATTATGTGTAAATCATCCTATGCTTTTCTACATGATGTAAATTGAACTACGCTCGACCTGATTCCCATTTAAGAGGGGATACGCAGGCAGCCCTGTGGATTCGGTCACAATTCAATAAAATTTCCATTTCTCCCATCATCAGAAACTGGGGCAGAATTCTAAGGAGGACCCTCAAAATTCCGAAACAAGTTCAACCAATCGCAACATATAAAGCAGTCAGAAGTATTGTCCAGTTAACTGGGGCATAATTTTGAGGAGGACCCTCAAAATTCTACGGCAGAAGCAGTCGCAATGTCCTTGATCGTGTCACAGTCAGTGGTTCATCTAACTAATTTCGAAACTCTATATTACTATGTCTTCGAAAACCATGCATGCCTGCTTTTGAAATAAACTCTATTTAGCAAATGCTACCCCGATAATTAGGACAGGATCTTTAGACGGAGCGAAGCAAGTCAAGTAAGCCGACGGAGGCACGAACCGACCTCCCCCTTACATAACTCACAAATTTTCTTTAAATGCAGGAACAAGGAATATGCACAGCTTGGAATCACAATCTTCATAAGAAAAAGGATACTGAACTCATTTCCAACTAATAAATACTCTTCCATCATCTATTATTCGTTCATTGCATGAGACTAAGCTCTGTCTCAATCTTGCACGAGGCTAAGCCCTGCCTCCCTGTTTGCATAAGGCTAAACTCTTCCTTCCATCTGCATGAGACTAAGCATTGTCTCAAAATTGCATGAGGCTAAGCCCTGCCTCCATATTTGCATAAGGCTAAGCATTGTCTTCACTTTGCATGGGACTAAGCACTGCCCCGAACCTTGCAATAAGACTAAGCTATGTCTCAATCTCGCGTGAAGATAAGCCCTACCTCCATATTTTCATAAGGCTAAGCGGTGCCTTCACTTTTCATGAGACTAAGCTCTGTCTCAATATCTCATGAGGCTAAGCCCTGCCTCCATATTTGCATAAGGCTATGAATTGCCTTCTATTTGCATGGGACTAAACCCTGTCCCAAATCTTGCATGAGGCTAAGCCCTGCCTCCATATTTGCATAAGGCTAAGTATTGCCTTCTCTTTGCATGGGACTAAGCCTTGTCCTTGAATCTTGCATGAGGCTAAACCCTGCCTCCGTATCTGCATAAGGCTAAGCATTGTCTTCTATTTGCATGAGACTAAGTCATGTCCCAAATCTTGCATGATACTAAGCTCTATCTCAATCTCACATGAGGTTAAGCCCTGCCTCTTTATTTGCATAAGGCTAAGCACTGCCTTCACTTTGCATGGGACTAAGCACTGTCCCGAATCTCGCACGAGACTAAGCATTGTCTCCCTTGCACTATCTATTTTTCTTTTCTCGGGCTAAGATCTGCCCTCAACTTCATACAAGACTAAGCCGTGTCTTTTTGCTTCTGGAATCATATTTTGCACCTCATGGGATGAAATATCACCAACTTGTCCGAAAGTGTCATAGTCCGAAGGCATCATCCTCATTAGTCGGAAGACACCATGTCATGGCCTAAGGATCTCCTCGAACTTGCATATCATTATTCAAAGGCTTCATGGTTCAGAGGCACCATTTTCATGGCCCAAGAACATCATCCCATGGCCTGCGAATCCCTTACTTCATAATTCATTGCCTAGGACATCATGGTCTAAGGACGTCATCCTCAACCGTCCAAAGACAATTCTCATGGTCTAAAGGGAATTTGCATCATGTTTAAATTTACGTAAAAATATATGCTTGTAGTGCATCTCTTATTTGCAGGTAACCCGATAAGCAACCATTATCCCGATAGGAGCAGTACTGCTCCAGTCCCTTCATACTACTTCAAACCCGACCGCTCACCGCAACCATTTCACCTATTCCAACCTTGTGTCCGTTCTTGGGATAACTTCATCGATATATTCCACCAGTCCAGAACTACACATGGCTTGATTCCTATAAAACCAAGGATATGTAGGCAGCTCGAAAACCAAAGTGCGGTCTATGCCTCTCAAATACCCTACTCGGTCAAAATTGGCCATCATATCTTTACCCGATAACTCTTTCATCCTTCCCGGGTAAAGAGGGGCAACTGTTGATACCCAATTTTTTCCTATATTATTTTTAAAATACATATATAGCTTCAAAACAATGCATAAGCATCAATTAATAATTTTCCATAATTTCTGCATTTTTCTAAATATTTTTATTAATTTATCCCAGTATTTTATTTATATAAATAAAAAATAATTGCCTCACAAATGGTTTCATAATGATTTTATGGTTTAATTTTATCATTTATATGTTTACCAAGCTTTAATTATTGCATGAATAGTCACATTTATATTTTTTGGATAATAATTGCAATAATAGCCTATGTAAGCATTATTACCTTATTTCGCCAGAAAATAGCTTTTTATATTTTTATAATATCAATTAATTAGTTTAAAATCATTTTTATGCATGAAAATTATTTTTTATAATTTGTTAATTATTTTTATAAATTATTTTATTAATTAATTAGGTATTTAACAAATAGTCCCTTGAATTCATTTTAATTTCGGACCTAACCTGATTATACCAGCCCAATTACTTAAGACCCTAACCCAAATCCTACCCAAGCCCAATTCTTCATCTAACCCGACCCAGAACCTCCTCTAATCGTGCTGTTGATCTCTGAGATCAACGGTCCACATTATTCTTTTCCTTTTTTAATCTAATCTAACCCTAACCCCCCTCATTTTCTTTTGTTCCGCCGTCTTCATCCTCCCTACTTCTCCTCTTCTCTCTCAAACACTCTCCCTAAAACCTAACTGTCGTCACCGTAAAACTATCATTCTATGGATTTCTCTGTAGTTTCCGGCCCTTGCTGGCTTCCTACCTCTTTTGGGTGTTCAATTTTGTTGTTCTATGAAGAAGTCTCGAACCATATTTGTTCAAAACCTTTTCATGAGCCTATCTATGGCCATCTTCGTTTGTGAGTATTACTTTCTTCGTGTTTATGGCTCGAATCCATGGTTTTAAACCAGGCTTCCTTTTATCTCTGTCATTTTCCAAAACCCTAATCTCTTTCTATGTGGATCTTTTCAGATTCTTGTAGATCTGAGACGATTTTAAGCATTATTGGGTATTTTTCTTTGAAAAACCTTCCATTTTTCCTAATTATTATTCGATTCCAGTGTTTTCTAAGAAGTAGGGTTTCATCCTAAGTTCTCTTCAAAAGGTTTTAAACTTCCAAGTGTTTGAATCTGATTATCCTTTGCTAGTTCGACTAATTTTTGTATATATGCTTTAAACCCTAAGTCTTTCTACTTATTGCACTAATTATTTCAGTGATTTTCCCGTTATTGTTTGTCTCTGTCAATCAAAATAGATTGACTGATTTTATTAGGATTCGAAGTATATTTTTCTGTTAAAATTAGTGCTTCTTTGTGACTTACCTATTTTCCTTATCCATGTCTTTTAATTGGTACTACTTGCCTTATTTAGACTAATTAGTCTGGTTTATGGTCAATAATTTATTTATTTACCTTATTTGAATCGCCAACCTAAGTCGTTAAGGTATTCTCCCCAATTTAAGGGGCCATTTCCGGATTCTTCTATGTGAATTGATTGAGTTAATTCCCCAATTAACTGATTGATTACCTTATTTTATGAACTCTGATTTATTCTTTACCTTAATTGTTTTACTTTGCTAAGTGTTATATAAACCCCACTCTGATTTTTCTTTAACACGAACGCATTCATAAAGAAACACGCACACACACACAAACTCTCTCTTACCTTTCTATTACTTGTGGTTGCTACACTGTCTAGCCGGCTGAAAGCCAAGGCTAGACTATTGGGTTCTGCATCCTTTTACCTTCTTGATTGCTATTTTAACTGGTATGTATCTCCTCCTACTGTCATTCATTATGCCATGAAGTTAAAACCTATGTGATTTCCTGTCTATTGCTCTACTTCTGTGTAGTTAAACTTCTATCTTTCCTGTTTGTTGATCTTAATTAGTATAACTACTTCTGTGTAGTTAAATCCATGCCTTTCCTGTTTATTGATCCTAATCAGCATGTCTATCTATGTTGCTATGTCATATTCAGTAATTTGGATATTTTCATATGCAATTAACACTATGTGCTTCCTACTCATGACTCATAATCAGCATGTCTATCTCTATCATTAGGTCCTATTCAGTATGTTATGCAATTTGTCTATAAACCTGACTTTTCCTGCTTTATGTCTCTATTAACCAGCTTGCCTCAACTCTCATGACATTATCTTGTCCAATATGTCAGTCTGGTTCATGCATACTAATCCACTTGTTTCTCAACTAGCATACTTTCACTCTTGCCCTATTTTATGTATTCCTAATTAAGGACTTGTATGTTCCTAACCCCTGCTACCCTTCTCTGTCTAGTTGTCTGTTTATTATTATGTTCCCAGCATGCTATATGTCCACCTAGTAATAACTAATGAACTGGGTCAATGCAAGGCAATGTGAAATTTTGCTTGAAGTGGTTGTGATCCTATTTCTGTCTACTGTTTGATTGCTGGAACCTTTGTTTTAACTTCAAAGTACTGGAATGACTCTGTTTATTCTTATCAACTTCTAAAATTCAAACTGTTTGCCTAAAACTATCCCCTATTTTTATATACTATTTTTCAACTCCTACTCTTAGACTTCTAGGGTCCTGCCCCTCCAGTGTGAGCACTGCCTAGGAGTTCATGAAACTCCTCCGAACTCTGACACACTGGGGTTGCCTTTTCCACACTTGTTCACAAAATTGTTTCTTTTAAAAAGGTTTATGGTGTAAGCATTGCCTGGGGTCCCTGAGGCTCTTAGGAACTTTGATGCACCAGAAGACCATTTGGTATACTGTGAGATACTGGCACACCTCAGACTTACTTGAAGGCCTGGCTTCCAAGATTGATGGGCCTGCTAATGCTCCCTATAGTATAGTGATTTTCATTATGTAACTCTTCTATATTGTCCTGTAGTAATAATCTTTGTAAAACATATATGGGGTTATTAGTAAAAGTTGGGAGGGACTTTATATGTATATATTATTGTTGGGTTCGGATAGAAATCATGCATATAGGTTATTGTGATGATGTTTTATATGCATTAAAAATCATTCCTATAGGACTTATATCATTCTTTGAAATACTGAATTTTCACATTTTTGCGTCTTAGAAATCCTGCTTCTAGGTCGTTATCAATTCTGCCTCAAGTACCATATTTTCAAAAGCCCTATGTATGCATTAGAAATCATGTTCCTAGGTTCCGTTGCTGAACTTGCTTGGCAATTAATTGACACTTTTATTCGCCTAGATATCATGCCTATAGGAAATACAGTCTTGACACTTATACACCATGCATATAGGAAATAAGTGTAAAAACAACTTCAACATTTAGATATCATGCCTACAGAGAAAAAAAATGTACGAAATCAGTTTCTATGTTTGGATGTCATAACGCTTGTGATCAATTTTAGCATATAGGAAACATGCATACAGGACCTAAAAGATAAAATCTGCTTGTTTAAATTAATAACATTTAGATACCATGCCTATAGGATTCTGCTGGTTATCACTTCGGCAAGCCTGTAGGATAATCAAAGTTTTGAAGTTTGAAAATTATGATTTCTTGAAACATGCTCAGATTCTGTATAACAAAATCAGTAGGCAAATTTGTAGGTATTCACTGCCTCGCTTAATAAATTTCTATATATTCTATTGCTCATTTAGATATCCTGCCTATAGGACTCCTAAATTATATTTTTTAAAAACTGCTTGTTTGAATAAGTATGCAATTGTGTTTTTACTTGTAGAGGTAAATGTGAGCCCTTTAATTGTTCTTTATGTGACAGTCCTATATGATTTTGTTTCTCGCTTAGTTTTCTCCCTTTAAACAACATAGGTGAGCCTACAACCACCTTGAAATAGAGCTCCTAAACACCTTTGGGGCCATAAATAAGGGACGGGTAGCGCACGCATAGGATACGTACCACACACTATTAGAATTCTTAAATGATAGTGAAAAGGGGAAGGTTAATTGGGTAGTAAAATGATGACCTGTGCGCTAAAGTTAAGCGTAACACCTCTATTTGAGGAAAGTTACCGAGTATTTCATGGAAGTGATCCTATAGGCTAATAAACCTAGGACCCCCCTTTAATTTATGTTTTGAATGATATCTATTTGTTTAAATGGCTTTATTTCTCTTTAAAGACTAATTCTCTTAGATTAAGTTTGGTCGGGACCCACCGTTGTGGACCTCGAGGGGTGCCTAACACCTTCCCCTCAAGCTAATTTCGACCCCTTACCCAATCTCTGGTAAAGTAAACTGGTTTATGAGTTATTTACTTTAGGTGCCCTAACGCACCTTAATCCGTTAGGTGGAGACTCTTCAAATTACATACCCCATCCCAAAAGGAAATGAGTTTTCCCAGAATGTCGAAACCCGATTTAGCGAGAAAAAAGGGGGCACGACAAGTGGTACGTGTGTTCTATGGGTTTGGAGACCGGGAGTTCTTAGGAGCAGAGTGTTTCATAGTTGTGGGAAATGGAGATATATCCAAGGTTAGTCAAAGGATTATATGTGTTGTGACTTAGTCATTTTGGACCTTCGGGGGGTGATTCGTCTATTGTGGATGACCATATTGATTTGGGGTTCATTAGTATGCCCAATTTGGATATATGTTTTGCATCGGGTCAGATTTGTTGACTCAGAATTGCCTTTTTTGAGGGATGTGTCATTCAGTTATGTTGAGTTTATACTTGCCTTGAAATGATTTATGAGTTACTCTTCTATGTTACAAGGAGTTATGATTCTTTGGTTTTAGTCGCATGGTGCGGTTCTATTGTCGTCTTATAGCGGAATTTGAGTGAGATGAGTACTTGGGTATTGCATTATTGAGGTCGTATCGATTATTTTCTTTTGGGGTTTTGTGTGGCATCGTATTGTCTGATTTTCTGTGGTTATGGTAATGCACTTGGTACTTGATGTTGAATTTCGCGTGGTTATTGATCTTTGAGCAAGGTGGAGCGAGGAATGTAATATGGACCAACGTTTGGATGGGGTCACGCATTACAGCGAAGTTATATTGGGATATGATCCCTTGTGGTTGATTCATGTGTTTTGATTCTCTGGTGTGTGCTAGGCTCTTAGAATGGTGTTGTGATGGTACGTGTTAAGCTGGTAGATCAGTCCTCTCATTTGAGGCATTTTCCGGGTTGAGTACATTTGGATGGTTGCTTATTGGTACACGGATTGCACGGGTTGTGGCTTTAGATTGTATTGATGTGTCATGTCACAAGAGTGATTATGTGAGATGGGATGAGGTCATCGTACCTAGAATGGGTGCTATCGGTTTTTGTTGTGGTATACTTGGAAGGATAATATCGTGAGCCGGCTTAGGCAATTTTCCATAGTTCATATCGAAAGAGAAGAAGTTTCACAACTTGTTGATCCGACGAATGGTTATGGGTTTCTGCGTGTTTCTCTCATCGTTGGCAGTATATGAAGGTGTTAGAACGAAGTTTCGTTCAATAAGATGTGTATTACCGGCATTGGATTGTTTAAGAAGCTACTGCGGTTAGAAATTTTCGCTATGAGTGTTTGAATATTTTGGTATATCTTGTGATTTCAATTTGGGTTATGGCTATGATTTGATACAGTTTTTCAGACATATATAGTGCATGGAAGCGAGATTCTGATCTTATAGGAATATCAGATGTAGGAAATTGGATTCAAAGGCTTGGGATAGGTTGAATGAAGGAATTTCGGTTATGTTGTGTTATCAAATCTAAGAAGGTCAAGGTGACGTGAGATCACTGATGTTTCGCTTAAAGTATATATATTTTCATGTATATTGCCTCATATTTTACTTTTGTTTCGTGAGTTTTAGATGTTAATTGTGATGATTTATATTGATTTGTGGTGTTTTTATGTGTAGGAATGATTTGGGAGCAATTGGGGACGAAACGCAGAAAATTAGAGCAAAAAATGCACAAAATCGGGAAAGGGCAAATTTGGGCGCCACCTGTAGCGCTGGAGGCAGTAGACTATTTCCAGGCAGCGCCCTGGTGGGCGCCTGGGGCTACCCAGGGCACCGACGACGCGAATCTATTGTAATTTGACCGGGACTCAGTTAATTCGACCCTAGACCTACCCAACACGTATAAAAGCAAGTCTAAAATCAATTTTGAAGGGGAGAACGTGATTTTTGGAGAAAAACAAAAGAGAAACACACTTGGGAGCACGAATTTGATCTATTCTTCCATATCTTTTCTAGTACTCATTGATTTTATGTTTTAACACATTAGTTTGATGATTGTATGAACATGTGTGGCTAAGAACCCTATTATTCTAGGGTCATGGGTGAAACATGAATGTTATATTTGAAGTTTAATTTGACGAAGTTGATTTTATCATATTGGGTTGTTTATTTAATTCTGTTCTTAATTATTTTGCTGAGTAGCTAACAGTGAAATACTATCTACTAATCTAGCGTTGAACTCGAAAGTGGGAATTCTAGATTGCATATAGAATTAAATAGAGCATGTTCTTGAACCCGGGCATCGGGGAACGGATTCACAATTAGGATAGACATATACCTATTTGCCTTGCTTGGTTGAAATACAGGAATTGTAAATGCATTCTTGTTAATCTTAATTCCATAGACATATAGGCGTTAAGTTAACTTGAATAGGCGAGTAAGAACTCGACAGATTCTTATGAGTAATATCAACCCTGTCAATCAACAATCCAGATAAATCAATTAGTTATTTTAAGCCAAGAATATAACATGATTGTTAGCTAGCCCGTGACCCTGGAATATCCTCTCCTATTGATTGTTAGTCGAAATTACTACTTGTGTTGGTTGATTTCCTAGTTAATTCATTAATTAGTATTTTAGGTAGTAACTTAGTTAATCATATCTTTTGTGATAAATCTCTTGAATCGATAAGTTAATTGGGTTGAAACTGTCAAAAATTAATCATAATTCTTCGTGAGACGATACTCTACTCACTACTTTATTACTTGACGACCACATATACTTGCATGGGTGTGTTTGGTCGCAACAAGTTTTTGGCGTCGTTGCCGGGGACTTAGAAATTAGCTATTTGACTGAGTTAAACTCTTATTAATTATTTGTTCAAGTTTTAATTTTTAGTTTGCTTTGTTTGTGTTAACGCAGGCTCTTCTCTTGAATGCGGAGGAGCAGAAACGCAAACAACCTCCTTCCTCCGGATCCAAAAATTGAACGAACATTCCATAGAGTGAGGAGGGAAGTCGAAGCTAGAACGAGAATAGAAAGAGAGTTGGACATTGTATTTCAACCACAACCAATAGAGATGGCAGGTAATGAAGAGCGTCCGGTGATAGAAACCGCAAGGCCCAATCTTGCTAATATGACTCAGGCTATTGTGAAGCCTGATATCACAGGGCCTTTTGAACTCAAACAGTACATGGTACAGCTGATTCAGTCCACAGGGAAATATGTGGGTCTATCTCATGAAGACCCGCAGAGGCATATTCAAAATTTCTTGAAAATTACGGACACCTACAATTATACTAACGTTTCCAAGGACTATGTCAGGTTGACACTATTTCCCTTTTCCTTGATGGGGGAAGCTAAGTAATGGTTGCAAAAGGAGCCCGCGAACTCAATCCGCATTTGGGATGATTTGGCAAGGAAATTCTTAATCAAGTTTTCCCTACTAAGAAGAAAAAATCACTGAAAAGCCAAATTCTTGGGTTCCAACAACGGGATGGCGAGGCGCTTCGTTGTTCTTGGGAAAGATACAAGAATCTACTCAGAGACTGTCCGCATCATTATCAGACTAATCAGGTATTGGGGCACACTTTTGTTGATGGGCTAGACGAGACATCAAAAATGAATCTTGATTCAGCTTGTGGGGGTACTTACATGGCCAGACCATACAGTGAGATTCAACTCTTATTAATAACTTCACTGCTAATGATCATAATTGGCAAGGAGAGGGT
This sequence comes from Nicotiana rustica, assembly GCA_005239535.1. NCBI lineage: Eukaryota > Viridiplantae > Streptophyta > Magnoliopsida > Solanales > Solanaceae > Nicotiana > Nicotiana rustica. The sequence goes on along the minus strand of ML532361.1, from coordinate 46,739 downwards.
GACGCAAGAAGAGCAATTAAACAGAAAGCAGCCAGGTTGATCGAGCTCGATGACCTCTCAGCCATGAGAGCAGATATTGCAAAGCTGGAAAATCAGATGAACAGAATGTCAATGCAACAAACACACCAGATGCAACATGTACAACATATGTCTATTTGCTGTGAACTGTGTGGTGATAGTTATATGAGTGACATGTGCCCAACGAATCCCGAATTTATATATTATGTGGGGCAACAAAAAAGAGGCTCAATGAATCAACATGCACAATATGGGAACACTTACAATCCAAATTTGAGGAATCTCCCTAACATCCCATGGGGCAGAAATCGAAAGAATCAAAATCAATATAGGCACCAAGGAAATTTTAATCAGCCTCAGAAGCCACCCCAACAAACAGAAGAGAGTACGAATGACTTGCTAAAGAAGTTGTTGCTTGACAATCAACAGCTCAGGACTAATTTCAGACATCATGAGAAGCAAATGGGATAGTTAGTAGCAAATAAAAATTCTAAACCTGCATGTTCTCTTCCCAGTGATACAGAGAAAAACCCTCAAGTTAATGCAGTCACACTCAGAAATGGTAGGGAACTAGAGGAAGTGCCAAAGAATAAAAAGGACAAGCCTATACCTGAGGGGGAGCTTACCTCTAAGGCAATACACGAGTCAAAGAAGATAATGCAGGTTCAGAGCCACCGGAGGCTGAAAGGCCACCACCACCTTTCCCCCAGAGATTGCAGAAAAAGAATGATGATCGCATGTACAACAAATTTCTCTCTATGTTAAGCCAGGTTCAATTAAATATTCCATTGGTGGATATACTTCGTGAAATTTCAAAGTATGCTAAGTACATAAAAGATATAGTGGCTCACAAGAGGAAATTGAATGAGTTCAAGACAGTTGCACTTACAGAGGAGTGCACTTCAAGGGTCCAAAACAAGCTTCCTCAAAAGTTTAAGGATCCTGGCAGCTTCACCGTCCCTATGCAAATTGGTAATATTGACGTAGGTCGTGCTCTTTGTGATTTGGGGGCGAGCATAAATCTAATGCCTTTGTCCTTGTTTAAGAAATTGGGTCTGGGAGCTCCAAGACCCACCACTGTGATGCTGAAATTAGCTGATAGGTCCATAGCCTACTCTGAAGGAGTGATTGAAGATGTGCTGCTGCAAATTGGGAAATTCATCTTCCTAGCTGACTTCATTATTCTAGATTTTGAGGCTGATGAACAGGTTCCAATCATATTGGGACGACCTCTCTTAGCTATTGGTGATGCAATAATTAAAGTGAGAGAGGGAAAATGACTATGAGGGTGGACAACGAGGAAGCAGTCTTTAATGTCTACAAAGCAATCCAACTTCCCAGCCACTATGAGGAGCTTTCTGCAACGACTCGACCGGTCGTTTTGAGCTCTAGTGCGTCGTTCAACGGTTTGATGTCGTGAGCAGCTCGTTTCAGGTATTATGACCCATGGGCATGGTCGGAATTGAATTCCAGAAAGTTTAGAATTGATTTGGAAAGGAAATTCTCATTTCAGAAGCCTTAAGTTGGAGAAATCAACTAAGATTGGAATTTTGAGTAAATGATTTCCGAATTAGGATTTGAAGGTTCCAGCATGTTCGTATGATGATTTGGGGCTTGGGTGTATGTCCATATCGGGTTTTGGATAACCCGGGAGCGTTTCAGCGCATATTATGGAAGTTAGCATTTTTGAAGGATTTCATGAATTTGGGGTTGAAGTGCATGTCAGTGAGATTGATGTTCGTTTGGGATTCTGAGTTTAGAAATAGCTCCTTATGGTGATTCTGGAATTGGGAGCGCGATGAATTTGGATGTCCGTTGGTCATTTTGGAGTCATTTGGCTAAAGATAGAAATTTGAAGGTTTTTGAGAAATCCGACCGGAAGTGGAAGTTTTCATATCGAGGTCGGAATGCAATTTCGGAAGTTGGAGTAGGTCCATACTGTTGAATATGACTTGTGCGCAAGATTTGAGGTCAATCGGGCGTGATTTGATAGGTTTCAGCGTCGGATGTAGAAGTTTGAAATTCGAAGTTCTTAAAGAATTGGATTTGAGTGTGATTCGTGATTTCAGCGTTGTTTGATGTGATTTGAGGGCTCGAGCAAGTCTGTGTCATGTTATGGGACTGAGTCGTGTGTTTGGACAGGGCCGGGGGTTTCGGGTGTGTTTCGGGGTGGTTTCGGATCATTTTAGAGTGATTTGCTATTGCTGGTTTTTGGTGCTGCTGGTGTCTTATGCAATCGCAGCCTTAGCTGTGCTATCGCTGAGAGGAAATTGAGGGCCGAAGAATTTTGCCTACGCGATCACGGGTTCTGGTGTGCGATCGTGGTGAAGGGCTGGACAGGATTGTGCGATCGCGTGAGGGGGACCTGCGATCGCAGAGAAGGAATTTTGGAGGGGCTTCTGGTTGGCTTACGCGATCGCAGGAGGTACAATGCGACAGCGAAGAAGGCTAGGGCTTGGCCAATGCGATCGCGAAGGCATTCCCCCGATCGCGGAGAGGAAAGATCTGGGCAGTGTTGTTTAAAACGGGATTTTTGGCAATCCTCTTTCATTTTTCAAAAGCTACGGACGAATTTAGAGAGCTTTTCAGGAGGGATTTCATCAAGCTTCAGATGTAAGAGGATTCTAATCATTTTCCAAGATTAATACAAAGTTATTACATGGTTTTCATGTGAAATTGGTAGAAATTGGTAGAAATTGGGAAAAAGTTGAAAGAAACCTAGAATTTTGGGAATCCGGATTTTAGCCACGAATTGAGCATGCATATTTGATTAAATTATATATTTGAGTTAGTAAGGATATGGGTAGAACGTATCTTCGAGAATTTTGGATTTCCAGGCACGTGGACCCGAGGGCATTTTGGTCATTTCTCAGAGCGAGGTTGAGGAAAGTGTATAACCTAAATTTGTTATGAGTATTAGGATGAATTTTCATTGCCTTGTCATTTATGTGTTAGTTTCGGAGCGTTGTGCGGTCGTTGAGGTCATCGGAAGGGATTGGAAGTCGGTGTTGGAATTTCGGAGCGAGGTAAGTCTCCTTTCTAACTTCGTGAGATGGAATCGTCCCCCTAGGTGAATTAATTCAGTATATGTTATTATCTTCTGGGGATACGTACGCACGAGGTGACGGGAGTCCGTGCGTAGCTACTAATATGCTTATGTCCGGGTAGTCTAGGACCCACTAGCATGCTTATGTGTGTACCTGTAACCCTGCCTGTATCATTGAACTGTTAATATGACCGAAAACGTAATTAAATATTTAAAAGAAAGCTGGAGTTCATATTGTTATCCTTCTAAAGAGAATTTTTTTCCGCTCTAAATATATGTGTACATGGATTAGGTTGTATCGTGTAATACCATTAAATTTGACAAATGAGTTTAAAAAACAAATGATTTCGAAACCTACGTTTCATGCTTCTTCTAATACGGATTTTTTTCTATTTCCCTAAGGAAACTAGTTTTTCTAAATAAAAAGTGGATTTAAATGTGTGGAAATGTGTCAGCACTCAAGTCGCATGCATGATTTGCGATCGAGGGGAGCTTTATGTTAATTATATATATGAGTCAGCACACGAGTCGCAAGTATGATTCGCGATCGTGGGGAGCTTTATATTTATTATATCGAGTCAGCACACGAGTCGCAGGTATGATTCGCGACCGTGGGGAGCTTTATATCAAGTCAGCACACGAGTCGCAGGTATGATTCGTGATCGTGGTGAGATTTATGTTTAGTATATCGAGTCTGCACACGAGTCGCAGGTATGATTCGCGACCGTGGGGAGCTTTATATCGAGTCAGCACACGAGTCGCAGGTATGATTCGCGACCGTGGGGAGCTTTATATCGAGTCAGCACACGAGTCGCAGGTATACTTCGCAACCGTGGGGAACTTTATATCGAGTCAGTACGCGAGTCGCATGTATGATGCGCGATCGTGGGTCATCTTATGATCTCAGTCCCTATGAATACCCTTATGACCCCAGTCGGTCGTCTTGTCCTGGTATGTGTATGATCAGTTGAGTTCTGAGTCACTTATAACTAGAGTGTCAGGTATTGGTTAAGAGGAAATTTTAGTACTTTGCTGTTCCTTTCTCAGTTATTATCTGGATTCCGTTATTTGCTATGTACTTGTTGCTCGCTGTATTTCATGTATATTGTATTTCATCATATTTTGTCACCTGTTGTATTGTCGGACCTTAGTAAGAGTCTAATTTTCCCCTCGTCACTACCTCTGTGAGGTTAGGCAGGCGACTAACTGAGTACATGTTGTTTTTGTACTCTTGCTGCACTTGCTGTGCATTTTTATTGCACAGGTACTCTCATAGCAATGTGGAGGATTCGGAGACTTAGGCGAGCTGCACCATCCGGGGGCGATCCGTAGCCGGCAGAGTCACCTTCATACTGTATCTATCTCATTTTAAATTTTTCTTGTCCAGTTGTATTTCGAACAGGATTAGTAATATTTGTAAAAATCTTAGAAAATTGCTCATGTACTTATGACACCGGGTTCTGGGGACGTGTTGGGATTTATTTCATTAAACTGAATTGATGTACTGTCGTATTTAAGTTTACTAATTTATTTGATTATGAAATGCAAGAAAAGGTAACGATTTTGCAAATGTTAAAAATGGAAAGTTATTTCAATTAATTAATGTTTTGGCTTGCCTGACCTTGTGTCCGGCGCCATCACGACCTTAGGGATTTCGGGTCGTGACACTTTTTATGATATCTGTTGTAGAGGTGGATGAGCAACTGCTTGACACAAGTGTATATGTAGAAGACTCTATGGAAAAAGCACTCATGTTGTTCGATAGCTTGATGATTGATGATGATGTTGAGGAGATGATCCATATCCTAGAAACATCTTGTGCTTACATGCACAGAACACACCCGTTTGAGCCTCTTAACAGGCAAAATGGGCCTTCTCCAAAGCCGTCAATTGAAGAAGCTCCAAAATTGGAGCTTAAACCTCTGCCCCCGCACCTTCAATACGCTTATTAGGGTAGTTCTGACACTTTACCTGTTATTGTTTCTTCTGACTTGTCTAAATTGCAGGAAGAAAAGTTGTTGAGAGTGTTGCGTGAGCACAAACAAGCAATTGGGTGGACAATGTCTGACATTAAAGGCATTAGTCCGACTTTCTGCATGCATAAAATCCTTATGGAGGAAGGACACAAGCCAAGTGTAGAGCAACAACGCCGACTAAATCCAATCATGAAAGAGTTGGTAAGAAAAGAAGTGATTAAGTGGCTTGATGCAGGTATTGTATTTCCAATCTCATATAGCAAATGGGTAATCCTCGTTCAATGTGTACCTAATAAAGGGGGGATGACTATGGTGGTTAATGAAAATAATGACTTAATTCCTACAAGAACTGTTACTGGGTGGAGAATTTGCATAGATTATAAAATTTGAACAACGCCACCCGGAAAGACCATTTTCCCCTCCCCTTTATTGACCAAATTCTTGATAGATTAGCTGGCCAGGAATACTACTATTTCCTGGATGGTTGTTCGGGGTATAATTAGATTTCTATAAGCCTAGAGGACCAAGAGAAAACCACATTTACATGTCCTTATGGAACGTATGCGTTCAAGAGAATGCCCTTCGGTCTCTGTAATGCACCTGCAACTTTTCAAAGGTGTATGATGGCTATTTTTACTGACATGGTTAAAAGATTATTAGAAGTATTCATGGATGATTTTTCTGTGTTCGGATGTTCTTTTGATACTTGCTTCACGAACCTTGATAAGGTGCTTGCTAGGTGTGAAGAGAAAAACCTTGTACTAAACTGGAAAAAGTGCCATTTCATGGTACGTGAAGGTATAGTTCTGGGGCACAAGGTGTCCAAAAATGGATTGCATGTGGATAAATCAAAGGTGGAAGCGATTGAAAAATTGCCCCCACCTACTTCCGTCAAAGGCATTCGCAGTTTCTTGGGCCATGTAGGTTTTTATTGTCGTTTCATTAAATATTTTTCGAAAGTTTCTTCTCCTTTGTGCAGGCTCCTAGAGAAAGATGTCCCTTTCAAGTTTGATGATGCCTATCTGAAAGCATTTGATGAGTTGAAGGGAAAGTTGGTGACTGTACCAATTATCGTTGCTCCGGATTGGTAGTAACTATTTGAGTTGATGTGCGATGTAAGTGACAAAGCAATCGGAGCTGTTTTGGGGAAAATGAGAAACAAAATCTTCCGCTCCATTTACTATGTGAGCAAGACTCTGAATCCATCCCATATGAACTACACAGTTACTGAAAAAGAGTTGCTTGCAGTGGTGTGGGCGTTTGAAAAGTTTCGATCCTATCTAGTGGGGACAAAAGTCATCGTCTACACAGATCATTCATCTATCAGGTACTTGTTTGAGAAGAAAGACGCCAAGTCGAGGCTGATTCGTTGGGTCCTCCTCCTGGAAGAATTTGACTTAGAGATCCGAGATCGAAAAGGGACAGAAAATCAAGTTGTTGATCACTTGTCCCGATTCGAAAATCGAAGCCACGTAGCTGGGGGGGTCAATCAAAGAAACATTTCCCGATGAGAAGTTATTAGCCGTCACCTCAGGTGAAGCCCCATGGTATGATGATTATGTGAATTTTATTGCAAGTGGGGTGACACCACCAGAATTGACACCTGACAATAGAAGAAGATTCTTACATGATGTGAGACTCTACATATGTGATGAGCCATTCTTATATAGGCAGTGTGTAGATCAGTTGGTGTGAAGGTATGTTCCTAAGTAAGAGATGAATGCAATACTCCATGACTGCCATGCTTCACCATATGGAGGTCATCACGGTGGGGACAGAACCGCCCAAAAAGTGCTACAATCGGGTTTCTATTGGCCAAAATTGTTTAAGGATGCACATGCCTTTGTTAAAAATTGTGACAAATGCCAAAAACCCGGAACTATCACGAAGAAGCACGAGATGCCTCTGCAAAATATTCTAGCAGTTGAGCTTTTTGATGTTTAGGGGATTGATTTCACGGGAAAATTCCCATATTCTATGGTCACAGGTACATCTTAGTGGCGGTCGATTATGTGTCTAAGTGGGTAGAGGCCATTGTTCTTCCTACTAATGACACAAAGGTAGTGGTAAGCTTTGTCAAGAAGCACATCTTCACACGTTTTGGGACTCCAAGAGTGTTGATAAGTGACGAAGGTACTTACTATTGTAACAAATTGCTGAATAATGTTCTTGCAAAATATGGAGTTAAGCACAAGGTTTCCACTGCCTATCATCCCCAAATGAGTGGTCAAGTAGAAGTTTCAAATAGAGAGGTAAAGCAGATTTTGGAGAAAATAGTGAGCGCGAACAGTTTAGACTGGGCCGCAAAATTGGATGACGCATTATTGGCATATCGAACTGCATACAAGACCCCCATTGGTACTTCTCCGTATAGGTTGGTTTATGTGAAGGCATACCACTTGCCCGTTGAGCTTGAACACAAAGCCTATTGGGCGATTAAAAGCTAAATATGGAGATGGACTCAGCTGGTGAGAAGAGATTGCTGCAACTAAGTGAGCTTGATGAGTTTCGAATGCACGCATATGAAAATGCCAAATTATATAAAGAAAAGATGAAGAGGTGGCATGACAAGCACATACAACATCGTGAGTTTGAACTAGGCCAGGAAGTTCTCTTGTTCAATTCAAGGTTGAAGCTTTTCCCCGAAAAGCTTAAGTCTCGTTGGGCAGGTCCTTTTGTTGTGGTAAGTGTAAGGCCTCATGGAGTGGTGGAATTGCGTGATAAGAGCTCAAACGGTACATTCTTAGTAAATGGCCAGAGAATAAAGCATTATTGGGGTGGTGACATTACACATCATAAGACCTCAGTGGACTTGGCTGATACATAAACATGTATTGAGTCGTGCCGCGATGTTAAATCAGGCGCTTGTTGGGAGGCAACCCAATTTTTTTTATTGCTTTCGTAGTTAACTTCTTAAATTTTTTAAAGTAGGGTATATAGATTTTGCATTTTTCTTTGTACGATTAGAATTGATAGATATAATGGTGTAGGACAAGTAATTGAGTATCTAAAAAGGCTAGGGGGATCGGGTTGTTAATTTAATTTTTTTTTTAAAAAATTGAAAAAAACTGGTGCCCAGGCTAGCGCCCAGCACTGCCTCGGCGGCAAAACCAGTGTCCAAACAGGAAAAAAAACTTCTTTCTTCTTTTTCATTTTTTTTAATAATACCCACACCCATTAAACCCAACCTAATTACCTACCTACACTAATATTATAACCTACCTTCTACCCATATACCCAAACCCACTTACACTATAGATTCCTAAAGACACACAAAACAAAAATAAAAAAATCACTCCCCACTCCCTCACTCCTTTCCCGCGACCCCTTCCCCTCTCCCCCAAAAATATTTCTCAATTTTTTTCTCTTGCTTCTCTTCTCCAATCTTCAGCTATGCTCTTCTTAGTCTTCTCCTTCTTCTTTTATGTGTTTTGTAATGTAGTAATTAAAGGTATATCCCATCCCCCATGAGCCCTAACTCCCTATTTTTCCCTTTATGAAATTGTAAGAAATTTATGGTGGTTGGCTTGGTATTGTTGATTTTTTGGTGTTTATTATGTGGTTGGAGTAGTAAACTAATAGTCCCTCCACTCCATTAAAAATCGGGATGGCCATTCTTTTCCACCATTGTTGAATTCTAGAACTCACACTTCATGCCCATAAGGTGTTTGTAAAAATGCTTGAATGATGTTTTTGGGTACACCAGTGACGTCTTAAGTAACCAAGTATCTTTATGATTGAATTTGGGATAAGTGTGGGGTGTGTAGGGATGTTTCTACATGTTAAAGGTTTGGTCTTTAAAGCAAAAATAATCTCTTGGCACCATGTATTTTATGTATTGTATGTTGTTGACTTGTAAAAATTAGCTAATATAGTGTAGTTTTTAGTGTATAAAAAGGAGTCACACAGGCCTATTGCTTTGATTACTGTGAATTCATGGAGCCATGATCAATTAATTATTTGAATAGCTTGGGGAAGTCTTGAGTACCCATAGCTTTAGGATGCAACACTTGTTCCTTTTTTACATAAAAGTCATGAAAAAAATAGTATTAATTGCACCTTTGGTTTTAAGTGTGGGGTCCTTGAAGGAATTGCACCATAACCTTAGGTATAATATTTGACAAGTCTCATGTTCTTGTTTTCATTGTGTTGTAGGATTCTAAATGGCTCGCGATAGTGCTACCAAAGGCAAAGGCATTGGAAAATCAACCTCCACCTCTCCTGCACCCAAGAAAAAGGCAAGCAATTGGCCAAGAGCTCACAACCTGCACCTTTGAAACCCCGACTCCAGTTGGATTTAGTAAATGATGTGGTGGTTGCATGACAGGGACTTTGTGCCAAAGGGTCGTTATATCTCCGAGGTAGGGATTAACACCAAGGCCTTGGAACGGAACTTTCCTGAGGTGATGAGCCAACTCCATGCCAGGCACATGGAGAAGTTATTGACATGCCCTGGACTGGAAAATTTGAGTATGGTCCGGGAACTATATGCCAATTGGCACGCCGGGCACGATATTTCGCGAGTACGGGGTGTTGAGATTAAAATGCACAAGGCGGACATATGTAAATACTTGGGGGTTGAATATGTTGACCCAAGGAGACTTCACAAATTTTTCAAGAGCCCCAAATACACCTTGATACGTCACACTTTGTGTGGCATTGATTCGAATGCGAAATGGAAGAAACAGCACATCACGATTCATCTTCATATGTTACGGTCCGATTTTAACAAGACTGCCAAGGTGTGGCAGAATTTTGTACAGACCTATCTCATGCCTGTTGAGCATATTAGTGACTGCACTCGTGCTCGAGTGTGTGTCATCTATTTTTTGATGACAGGTCTATCCATAAATGTGGGTGAGTTGATGTTGGGGGAGATGACCCGTACGAGGTTTTTTTTAGTAAATATACCACTAGACATGCTGTCTAGTGGCTAATATATATAAAAATCCCAAAATAGGGTCCAAAAATTACAAGAAGTCCCAAATAAAATCTAAAATATACTAAGATACTAGAAAATGTAAACGCTAATAATCTAAAAATAGAAATACCAACTATTACAACATGCAAAGCTGAAAGATTCAATCTCCTGAAAGTGTAAGTGAATCCAAAGGCCAACATCAAATACCAAGTAGCACCTCTAAAGCTCTCACCAAGCGCCAAGATATGCATTTCAAAGGAAAATGTGGACTCCAAACAACTACACCAATCGATTGATCTAATGAGCTCTAATCCAGCGAAATCATCTTCCTTAGTATGGCTTGTTCTGCACATTGTCATGACACCCCCAGGTTGAGCATGAAACCATGTTGATACCATTGGGAAGTGCAATACCAATGTCCAGAAACTTATAAGCTCAAGATCAGCTAGTTTTTTCACATTTGGACTTCTCATCACAGTATCATGTTGCACCATCCATAACCTACTTCTCCTATAAATCATTTGCACTATCAAGATACTTCTAATGTACCCTAACAACACACAATGTAAAACAAACCCAATATGCTAAAGTAGGCTAAAGTGTGCTGAAGTAGTTTGCTGAAGTATTCTGCTGAAGTGTGTTGAAGTTGTCTGTTGCAGTGTGCTGAAGTGTGTTGAAGTGTGCTGCATTGTGCTGAAGTAGTCTACTGAAGTGTGCTAAAGTAGTATGCTGAAGTGTGCTGAAGCATGTTGAAGTGTGTTGAATTGTGCTGAAGTAGTCTGCTGAAGTGTGTTGAAGTAGTTTGCTAAAGTGTGCTGAAGTGTGCTAGCTTATGCTGAAGTAGTCTGAGTGGTGTGCTGAAGTGGTCTGAGTAGTGTGCTGAAGTAGTCTGCTGAAGTGTGCTGAAGTAGTATGGTAAAGTGTGCTAAAGTGTGCTGAATTATGTTGAAGTAGTCTGAGTGGTGTGCTGAAGTGGTCTAAGTAGTGTGCTAAAGTGGTATGGGTAGTGTGCTGAGGGGCCAGAACTATTGATGCATGGCCTCTTCTGAACATTGGCATCACACCCCCAGATTGAGCATAAAACCATGCTAATACCACTGGGAAGTGCAATACCAATCTCCAGAGACTTACCAAGTTTAGACATTTTTCCACATTTGAGCTTCTCATGACAGTGTAATGATGCACCATCCATAACCTGCTTCTTCTATAACTCTTGTGAACTATCAAGTTACTACCATAATGAGCATGTAACAATGCTAATACCACTGACATGTACCCTAATAACACATAATGTAACACAAACCAAAAGAGATAAGCAGGTAGGTGCAGAAACAATTCATATGATACCATTAATCGGGTGCTCTCCTCTTTGCTATTCTGACCCTAAGATTAGGAATTTGGAATTTGTCAAGATTGATTAACCTCATCCCTGCACAAGGCAATTCAGAAAATGAGTGAAATTTAAATGTACCTGCAAAAGAAAAAATAATGTTAGCTATAAAATCTGCCACTGAGTTTCCTTCTCTGAACACATGCTGGAAGATCACATTGAAGTTGTCCTTCATCTCCTTGATCCTCTTCACATCCTGAACAATAGCCCATGGAGGATCCCATTCCCCTTCAATCACCTTCTTCATCACCAATGAATCTGTCTCCAAGATGAGGGGGTGAAGGTTATGCTCAGCACAATATTCCATCCCTTGAACAATGGCCTTAGCTTCTGCTACTAGATTTGATGTCTCCCCCAGGTCGACTTCCCTTGCATAAACTAAATCCCCTTCATCATTCCTCACACATAATCATAGTGATCTAGGACGTGGATTACCCCTTGATGCCCCATCTGTATTGCATTTGTACCATCCTTGGAAAAGAAGCTGCCATGTGACTCTACTTGTAATTATAACAGGATTGTACCTTTCAAAGTATTGTATCATATCTGGCAATAACAAAGGAATATTAGGTAACCAACCATACCTCACCCTTGCCAAGTAATGTAATGTTCTATTTACTTCATGGATCACCCTGTGTGTAGAAACTGCACCTCCATGTTTTCCTGCATTTCTCTTCTTCCAAAGTTCCCAAGTAATAATAGCTGGAGCAGCTTGAAACAATGGCTTTAGTTTAGTACAACACTGTGCATTCCACCAGTGTATGATGACTTGCTTCAATTGCACCAATGGCACTGTGATTCCTGCAACTCCCATAAATAAATTCCACACTTTAGAGGTAGTAACACGAGTGAGGAATATGTGCTCAATGGTTTCCTCTTTTGGCTGTTGACAACACCAGCATTTAGACACCACAATCTGCCCTTGTCTTCTCCAAATATCATCAGTAGCAATTTCCCCCCTCCACAGTCTCCATAAGAAAAAAGAAACCTTAAATGGTAATCCTTTTATCCGCACATGCTTGAATTCATTTTGAGGATTAGATCTATATCTAAGAATCTTCCAAGCACTACTCGCACTGAACTTAACCGATGGGGTTGGCATCCAGTATGGGTTGTCCCAATATTCCTCGCATCCCTCATAATGTACATTGGACTTTACATGTTTAGCAATTTCCTCCGTAAAGTTTTGCTCCAGTAACTCTTCTTTCCATGTTCCTTCCTGAGTTAATTCTGATATGTCTTGAAGATTTTCATTGATATGAAAATCTTTTGGAAGTACATGATATAGTGCTCCCAAACCTGTCCAATTCTCATGCCATATATTTGTTGTTCCACTATTCAACTCCCATAGAATCTCATGCTCCACATCCTCCCTAGCATTCAATATTTTCCTCCAAACATGGGATCCTTCTCTAAACTGAACTACTGTAGGCAGATCCTTCTTACAATATTTGTTCCACATGAAGTTGGACCATAGTGACTTTGTAGTTCTAAACCTACATCAAAGCTTAGTAAACAATGCCTTAGAGACATCATGTAAGGATCTGAACCCCAATCCCCCTTCTTCTTTAGGTAGACATAGGTTTTGCCAAGAAGCCCAGTGCCTGCTTCTTCCCTCCTCCTTTGTGCTCCAGAAAAATCTTGCAAACAACTTATGTATATGTTCTAAAATGTTCTTTGGAGGGTCTAGAACTGAGAGCATATAAACTGGTATGCTTTGCAATACACTAGAAATAAGTGTGGCTTTACCCCCAAATTATAACAACTTGCCTTTCCATGAGTGCATCTTAGCTTTCACCTTCTTGATAAGATCATCATAATATTTCTTTCTCCTTCTAGTATAGAAAATAGGGCATCCAAGGTATGTAAAAGGGAATTTACCTCGTGTGAAACCTGTAATATCCCCCACTGCTTGAGAGATTCCATGACCCACCTTAGCATGCATGTAGTAGGAACTCTTAGCTTTGTTTATCATATGAACTGACACTTTCTCATAATCTCCCAACAATTTCATTATTTTTCTCAAAGATGAAGGATGAGTAGATGCAAATATAATAGTATCATCAGCATAAGCTAGATGATTCAAAGGATCTGACCATTTAGGCATTCCAAATCCCACAAAGGATTTATCCTCAAACAGTTTGTTCAAGGATCTTGATAACACCTCAGCTGATAAGATGAACAAGGCTGGAGACAAGGGATCACCTTGTTTCACACCTCTAGTAGACTTGAAGAATCCTGACGCTTGTCCATTCACCAATATAGAATACCAATTGTTTGACACCAGATTCCAAACCATGTTAATGAAGTGTTCTGATAACCCTATCCTTCTCAACACATGAAGCAAATATTTCCATGAGACGCTGTCATAAGCCTTAGCCATAGCCAGCTTAATTTCCACATTAGCTGGCTTACCCCTTAGACTTATATCTGCCACCATCTCTTGTGCCAATAGAATATTTTCAAATATACTCCTACCCTTCACAAATCCTGATTGATTAAGAGATATCAGTGATGGCAGAAACTTCTCCAACCTGTCATGTAGAACCCCTAGACATCACCTTGTTAACAAAATTGCTCAAACTGATAGGTCTTAAGTCAGAAAAGTCTCCACTCTAAGCTTCTTTGGCAATAGAACTAGATTAGTGTGTGTTATGGATTTTGGTAGTGTTTCTCCCCCATAAAAACGCAGAACCATATTGTGTATGTCTGTACCAACAATATACCAACTAGATTGATAGAACACACCAGTGAAACCATCAGGACCACTAGCACTATCCCCACTAAGTTCAAATACAACCCCTTTCACTTCTTCAACTGTTGGCAACCTACTTAACTCCATATTCTGCTCCAATGTAACCATGGATGGTACATTATTTAATAAAGAGAAATCATAGGTATCACGTTCATTGGAGAATTGTCTTCTATAGAACTCCACTGCAGCATCAACCATTTCCTCTTGACTTTCAACGCACATCCCACTAGCATTTTGTATCCTCTTCAATTGAAGTTTCTTTCTTTTTCCATTCACATGATTGTGAAAAAAGCTAGTGTTCCTGTCCCCTTCAGCAAACCAATTCATACCAGCCTTTTGCTTCCAATATTGCTCCTCAATACTCAGACATTTCTTCAACTCTGATTGAGCCCTTTGTAGAACAATTCTATGTTCAATTGTTGGCTCCTACTCAAACAGCATCTCCTTGACCTTAACTATGTCTTCCAGGATAGCCAACTGCTTGAATATATCTCCAAAAGTGTCCCTACTCCACTTTGATAGAGTTGCCTTTACCTTCTTGAGCTTCTGCTTGAACATCAGAAATGGATCACCTATAAAGTTAGATTCCCAATTCTGTCTCACCACCTCCTTGAAAGTATCATGCTTGGTCCAGAAATTTAGGAATCTGGATGGCTTGATACAACTGACAGTCTGCTCACCACAACTCATCAAAAAAGTAGCATGGTCTAAACCAATTCTAATAAGGTGTTCCACTTCAATAGTAGGTAACATATTCTGAAAAGGGACATTCACAAAGATTCTATCCAGCCTCTTGAATATACACTGGGCATTAGACCTCCCATTCCACCATGTAAAGGGTACAAAGGGAGTCCCTTTACGAGTACAAAAGGTAAATGGGCATTAGACCTCCCTTTCCTTATGAGTAATGAGATCATGCAACACCTGATTAGGAGACTTCAATGGCATATTAACTTTAATTTGTAGAGGTTCTCCAGTTCCAGATGAACATGCCATAGGCAGGGCATCACATTCCCCAGGACTTATGGCTTGTTCACCTGGTTCATAAGGTGTTAATGCTGCTTCATATTTGTAAGACTTCCTTTCCAAATCTCCTTTATTCTCCTGCATCATTTTAAATTGAAGCTCATACACATAATCCAGGTTAGGAATCACTGTATAAAAACTGGCAGAAACTGCTTGAGTTACTATTCCATTGAGATCCTCCCCCTTCCCATAATCTTTTTGTTGGTTTTTGGACACTGTATCCTTCTCTAAATCCTTATGAACATTCCCAGTCTGTTCTTCCATCAATGTATAAACAGGAACCCCATCAACATAAGCCAAAACTTTCCCATAAAAACTAGGTTTTACTGTTCCATTGCCTCTCTTATTACTCTGAGACTTTGGAGAAGATCCACCTTGATTTCCTACTTGTTTTATCAATTCTTCATCAAATCCAGTTGAGTTCCTTGATTGTTTGTTCATAGAACTCACCTCATAATCAACCTTAGTTTCAGGATTGCTAGGGTTAACTGTAGCTAATTCCACATTGCCAGTTTTTATTTGCTGCTCATTTGCTTCATTATCTCTATCTCCTGTTGCCATTATAGTACCAATTTGATCCCCCATTATCTCTACCTCATCACTCCACAAGACTTTGGAAGAATTCACCTCCATTACTCCCTCCAATTGATCAGAATCTACATAGGATTGGGAAGGAATTTCTTGACAAGATTGATTGGTGGTCACATTAAGATGCATGATATCCTCTTTACTAGTACCAAAAGTTCTATGAACCCATTCAATAGTAGCTTCTTTCATCACCCTTTCCTCAGATAACTGATCATTGTCCTTAATCAGATCTTGGTGAGTAATATGACCAGCTGAATGAATCCCTTTAGGAATAGGATTCTCAAGATTCTTCTTTTCCAAAACCTTTTCAACTGCTTCCTTATTCACACGCCTTAGATCCTCTTGACTCCCTTCTCCAGTAGGATTTGAGTTTCCAGCCACCCTATTCCCAGTATCATTAGGATTAGGATTCAACTTTCCATTCTTGATTCCACCTACCTTCTACTGGACCCTCTTAGACTGCCCTTCCCCTTGATCCTTCTTATTACCATTGTTGTGATATTCTCCTTTTCCTTCTGTAATTTGCAAAGTGGGATTCAACAATTCCTCCACCTCCAAAGCATTGAATTTGTTCTTAATTGCAATTTCTTCAACTTTGGCCTTACCTTTCCCCTTGTCAGCTTCCTTTCCATTCTTATATTCAATAGTGTATCCTATTTTGTCCCTTTGATACTTGTTCTTTCTTGCCTGCATCCACTCTTGCTTTGCATTATTAGCTGTAGGCTTACCAACTACTTTTCCACTTGACAAAACTTTAGATGAATTTGCAGTTGTCCCAGTTGCATCACTCACAACTACAACCCTCTCCTTGCTTCCTTCTCCTCCAAAATTGTTGTGCAATTCTGGGTGAACCACCCAACACTCCTCTTCTTTATGTCCTTCTTTCTTACATGCCTTGCAATACTTAGGCATGTAATCATACCTTATCTTGATCCATTTAGACTCCTCAGGACTAGTATCATCTGCTTCCTCAATGATCTTTATTCTTTGTGGCAAAGTAGCTAGTAGATTGACCTCTACCTTAACCTTTGCACAACTAGGTCGTGTACCATTTTGGGTAACCAAATCAACATGTAAAGGTCTACCTACTGCATTATCCAAAGAAAATAAAAACTCCTTACCAAGGAAATTAGGAGGAGGATCCTGAAAAGATATCCAGGCAATTGCAATTGGTGTCTCAACATCAGGAGACCACCATGGACTCCACTTTGTGCATCGCATCTGCCAGAATTCTCCTTGAGCTTTCAAATAGAATGCAGGCTTAGATAATAGGTGAATGTAATCCTCCATTAACGATAGCCTGGTCAAAACATGATTGTCTTCTATCAAACCTATCGAACATGATCCTTTAAGTTCACACTGGATTGGAATAACCTTTCTCAACTCCGGGATCATTGGTTTACCATATGAAAACTTCCCCAGAACTGCTAGATGTAATCCCTGTTGCACAATGGATTGCTTAACTTTCTGATTTCTTCTATCTCACCTTTGGTTCTCCGTGTAAAAACTCGACTGGTTTTAGGTGTAGAGGGTTTACGTGCATGGGAGCATTTAATGCTTGGGGCTAAAGGATTTTCGCATATTTTTGGATGTTTGTAGGGTTATCAGGTGTTTGGAAGATTGGTTTAAGGGTTGAATACGAATGCCCAACCTCCATTGAAGGTTGGGCAGTGGCCGGACTGGCCATAAGAGTTGTTTCTCTCTCTAGTCGCCCTAATCGCCTCTCAAATCGCTAGAGCCTCTCTCTCTAGACTCTAACGTGTGTTTTGACCCGTACGAGGTTCGGGCGGCAGATCAAGAGGTTTTTCTTTGGCAATTTGCTCACCAAGTATATGATGGACCTCGGGGTACCTGAATACAAGGGGTATAACGAGGTGGTGAAGCCTCTACTCGGGCTAATGGACATTACTACACTGCTGGAGACATCATCCAAGCTAACACCAGTTGCGCGCTATGAAAGGGACGAGAGCTTCAGCAGGTACATGTATAAAACTCTAAACTTTTGATGTGCAATGCGGGTGCTACGGATGTGGAGCGTATGGAACTACGTAGAGAGCTATCCAGTTATGCCAAAGAGATGTTGGGGATTGCACCTGCAGCCCCATCCATTCTTCTGAGGATGTGAACACAGTACGCGGATCTGACATAGAGGATGAGGGTGGTGATGAAGTTACCGGACCCCGAGCTGTGGTTCCTCTAGGCCCAAATGATGATGAACCTGTCGCCGCTGCTTTGGCAACCTTTGATTGACAGGGAGCATTTCTTTTCACCCTACTTTGCTTTTTAATTTGTATATGCATCGAGGATGACGCATGCTTTCAGTGTGGGGGTGGGAAGTATGCTACTTGTGATATTGTTATATAATTGGTTTTTAAATTTTTTTTTTAGTGTTAACTAGTTTTGTTTAGTAGTTAGTTTTTGTTTTTAAATTCTATTTTCAGTTTTTAGTTTTAGTTAGAAAAGGCTCGAATTTTTTCCGACGATGGATCTGTTAGACTATTTTCTTGAAGGATTAAAGTCGAGTAAAATATAAAAAAAAAGATTTTCTTTTATTTTTTTTAGGTAGTTAGGTAGTATCCCTTGGATTTTCTTTCGACGCCGGTTCTTTTCCAAGGGTGTAGCTCGAACCTGTATTCTAGTTAGTTTTTATTTTTATATTTTATATTTTATATTTTTTAGGAGTAGGTTAAGGAAGAAAATTGAGGTGCTCTAAGATACCTATTGACATGGTTGGTGTTGGCTAGTTAAATTATGCATACGCTCTGTCTTCCTGCATATATGATTTGAATTGTAATGCCCAAGTAAATTAAGTAGGCTACTCTTTGACGCCTCTTTCTCAGTTGATTGACTTGTATGCTACCTAGTGCATTGTTGCTTAAAAATTCTCAACTTGTTATGCATGCTTGACTCGAGAGTCACACAGAACCTTCTTGAGTGAGTCAAGTGCCATGTGTGTGTAAGGATTGTTGATATTTTGTGTTATCCTGTGTAGTCTAGAACTTTCCCCCTGTGTTATCAACGCGAAATCATTAAGTTATTCTAGTCTAGGAGATGACATAGGAATTTCTTTCATGATCATAAAAGTTTTTGTCACTGACAAATAAAAATTTTCCGTTGCTAGCCCTTTTGAGCCTATAGACCGTTTCCTTGACAACACATTACAAGCCTATATCCTTTTGTTCTTAATTTACATTGTTTTCATCCTTTTACCTCTTAAAGAACTTTAATTGTGAAATGAGCGCTGAAAGAAGTAAGAAAGGACTAAGTGTGGGGTGGCTTTTGAGTGGAACCATGAAAGGCCCGTAAGGTTCACTAAAATTGTGGGGAAAAAAAGTTCACTAGCTTATGAACTTCATAGTATGGAGTGTGTGAAAAAAAAACAAATAAAAGTTCAAATAATGTAGAAAGACACACATCTCCTAATCATTCCCGTTCATGCTAGTGAAACTATAGAGGTGCTTAATGGAGAAGGGGGCTATGTTATATATGATGTATGAAAAGTATATGGATTGAGAAGAAATTGAGCTTGATTTTCGAATGTAGTGTATTAAAGTGCTTAGGAGGGTTAATCACAATTCCTAAATATATCCTACTCGTCCCTTAGCCTACATTACAACCTTAAAGTCCTAATTGATCCTAGATTTGGCTAGCTTAGATTAGTAGAGATGTACATTACGGGCAAGCTTATGGTACGACCACTGGATGCACATGAATTCTTTGTGAGAGTGAGTGAATTTTGTTAAATTATGTGATGTCCTTAAATTATGTTCAATGACATATTTGAATGTGTGGACTACCTTGATATCACTCGTTTGCTTGTGGTGAGGGCACTTGGTCTCATGATGGATTGGTGATGTTGTATTCTTTCTTGTGTTGGGTGAGTGTGTGAGTTGAGGATTCTTAGTGGTAACGAGTCATCTTTTGAGGTAAGGTGGTTTTGGAGGGGTTGCTTGAGTGTTTGATTTCCTTGAATAATATTGAGTACACTTGGGCTACTTAAAAGCGGGAAGAATGTGAAAATTGTGTGTTCATGCTTAATTGTCAATATCGATTATATTCAAAAGGTAGGGTGTTGATTGAATTAATTGTGAAGTCCTCTTTCATAATGTTAATCACGTGTTTTGAGGGTAGTATGTTGTCCCATTGCTCGAGGGCGAGCAAGAGTCTAAGTGTGGGGTGTTGATATTTTGCTTAAAAAATATATATTTTCATGTATATCGCCTCATATTTTACTTTTGTTTCGTGATTTTTAGATGTTAATTGTAATGATTTATATTGATTTGTGTCGTTTTATGTGTAGGAATGATTTGGGAGCAATTGGGGATGAAACGCACAAAATTAGAGCAAAAAACGCACAAAACCGGGAAAGGGCAAATTTGGGCGCCACAGGCAGGGATGGGCGCCACCTGTGGCGCTGGAGGCAGTAGACTATTTCCAGGTAGCGCCCTAGTAGGCGCCTGGCACTACCCAGGGCACCGATGATGCGAATCTCTGCTAATTTGACCGAGACTCAGTTAATTCGACCCTAGACCTACCCAACACATATAAAAGAAAGTCTAAACTCAATTTTGAATGGGAGAACGTGAATTTTTGGAGAGAAACAAAAGAGCAACACACTTGGGAGCACGAATTTGATCGATTCTTCCATATATTTTCTAGTACTCATTGATTTTATGTTTGAAAACATTAGTTTTGATGATTGTATGAACATGTGTGGCTAAGAACCCTATTAGTCTAGGGTCATGGGTGAAACATGAATGTTATATTTGAAGTTTAATTTGACGAAGTTGATTATATCATATTGGGTTGTTTATTTAATTATGTTCTTAATTATTTTGCTGAGTAGCTAACGGTGAAATACTATCTATGAATCTAGAGTTGAACTCGAAAGTGGGAATTCTATATTCCATATTGAATTAAATAGAGCATGTTCTTGAACCCGGGCATCAGGGAACGGATTCGCAATTAGGATAGACATATACATATTTGCCTTGCTTAGTTGAAATACAGGAATTGTAAATGCATTCTTGTTAATCTTAATTCCATAGACATATAGGCGTTAAGTTAACTTGAATAGGAGAGTAAGAACTCGACAGATTCTTATGAGTAATATCAACCCTGTCAATCAACAATTCAGATAAATCAATTAGTTAGCCCATGACCCTGGAATATCCTCTCCTATTGATTGTTAGTCGAAATTACTATTTGTGTTGGTTGATTTCCTAGTTAATTCATTAATTGGTATTTTAGGTAGTAACTTAGTTAATTATATCTTTTGTGATAAATATCTTGAATCGATAAGTTAATTGAGTTGAATCTGTCAAAAGTTAATCATAAGTCTTCGTGGGACGATACTCTACTCACTACTTTATTACTTGACGACCAAGTATACTTGCGTGGGTGTGTTTAATCACAACAATCACCTCGGAGTATGTGTGTGTTAAGGTTGTTCTGCGGTTTGATGGTATTGAAAACAACTCTGGGCATGTTCTAAGACGAACGTATGTTTAAGTAGGGGAGGATGTAACGACCTGCCTGGTCGTTTAGAGCATTTTTACTTCGCACGGTTGATTGAGGGCATGAGTAGCTCCGTATAATGTATTATGACTTATGGGAATTGTCGATTTTGGTTTTCAGGTTATTCAAAATTGATTTGGAGGAATGATTCACAGCTAGAAGCTTTAAATCTGAAAGGTTTGACCAATTTTGACTATTGAGTAATTGATCTCGGATTTGGATTTTTATGGTTCGGTTAGATCCGTTAGGTGACTTTGGACTTAGGAGTGTGTCCAGAACGTAATTTGGAGGTCCTGGGTAGAATTAAGCTTGAATTGGCGGAATTGGAAATTTGGTGATTTTCAGTCGGCAGTGTAAAATTTGAGATCAGGATCGGAATGGAATTTCGGAAGTTGGAGTAGGTTCGTAATGTCATTTCTGACGTGTGTGTAAAATCTGAGGTCATTCGGACGAGATTTGATAGTTTTCGGCGTCGTTTGCGGAATTTGGAAGTTTTGAAGATCTTAGGTTTGAATCCAAGTGTAATTTGGTGTTTTGGTGTTGTTTTGAGTGATTTGAAGGTTTGACTATGTTCGTATGATGTTGTTGGATATGTTGGTATGTTTGGTTGAGCTCCCGAGGGCCTCAGAGTGATTTCGGGTAGTGATCAGAGAATTTGGAGTCGGAAAAATGCAGCTAAACCTGTTGTTGCTGGTGTTTCCGCACATGTGGAGTGGGAACTGCATGTGCGAGATACGCAAAAGCGAATTTGGGGTGGAGGTGCACAATTGGACCGCAGGTGCGGCTTGGTCCCCTCATCTGCAATGACTGTAGGTGCAGCCAATTGATCGCAGAAGTGGAGTCAGATTTGTTAATAAAATTCCGGAGAAGCGGAGCCCTCTTTGCAGATGTGGTTCCGCAAGTGAGGAAGTGGGACCGCAGGTGCGGTTTTGCTGGGCAGAAAAATCCCAGCTCGAGGTTTTTGTTCTCCATTTTCAATTTTGGATTTGAGGAGCTCGGGAGAGAGGCAATTTTTTGAGGGATTTCAAAGGAGAAACGTTGGGGTAAGTGATTCTAGTCTCAAATGGTATAAATTTCATGAATCTATGGCTTTATTCATCATCTATTTTGATGCATATAAATGTTGTTTTGGGCTGAGTTCCCTATTTTTACTAAGGTGCCCCAGTGGCTTGAGAGCTTTATGACTGAGTGAGGACGTGGGCCTGGCTGTGAGGATATTGATACCGTAGCATGTGAGTTGTCCGTACAGTACGTGAGTTGTCCGTACGGATCCATATATTGATATTATAGCACGTGCGTTGTCCGTACAACACATGAGTTGTTCGTGCCGATCCAGATATTGATATTATAGCACGTGAGTTGTCCTTGCAGCATGTGAGTTGTCTGTGCAGATTAGCGATTGGCCTGTAGGAGCCCCTCCGGAGTCCGTACACACCCCCAGTGAGCAAAGGTACCTACTGAGTGAGAGTGCCGAGTGCTGAGTGACTGGGAGGCATGATTGATGGTGAGGTATCCCCGAGGGCTGTTTAAGAGTGATTGTGAGGTATGCCCAAGGAGCTGTATACGAGTGAATGTGAGGTTTTCCCGAATGGCTGTATATGAGTGATGTTTTTCTCGATGGGCTATTCATGATCTCATCATTTTGCTCACCTTTTCGTTAAGCCTTTGTCTGAAACTGTTGAAAAATATCGTCAATTGATTTTGTACTGAAACTTTTTTTAAACAAGATGATTTGATTCAAACACTGATTTTAAAAGCATGTTGTGTTTTACTGAGATTTTCTTATGTGGAATTTATGTGCTTTACTTCTCGTCACTACTGCTCAGTCTTTATTTACTGTTTTTACATACTGAGTTGGCGTACTCATGTTACTCCCTGCACCTTGTGTGCAGATCCAGGTGTTACTAGACGTACTAGCGAGTGCTGATTTCATCCGTCGTGGATCTATCAGAGTTAGCAAGGTAGCTGCCTGGCGAACGTAGCCCTGCTCTTCTCTCTCTTATCTTCCTATAGATGTTTTTAGTTGTTTTCCAGACTGTATTTGTCTTAGTATTATTAGACAGATATTGTAGATGCTAATGACTATTGACACCCGATGTCGGGAATTTTTTTCCACATTTTCGTTGTTTTGAATTCCTTTATGAAGTCTTACTGCTAATAGCTTGAAAGTTATCTTTGAAATGAAAAATTGTGTCGTTTTTGGTAATGAGTCAGCTTTCTTAGTACCACAATAGGCGCCATCACGACTGAGTTAGTTTGGGTCGTGACAACCTCGAATCATATCGAACCGAGGTGCGAGGTTATATTTTCATGTAAGATTATATTGTCAAGATCGAGACCCCGGAACCGAACAAAATCGAGATCAAGTTAGGTCGAGGGAAATTTACCAAGGCGAATAACAGAAGGACAAAATATCTGCGATTGGGCATAGATCACGACAAAGATCTCGGCACGTATCAAGGATAGGCCGAGTAATTAGATAATCATGAGATTGCTTACCTCATATAGAACTGTATCAAGAGTATGACTCCCCTACTGTATAAAGGGGTTCTGATCATTTGTAAAACACATCATTTTTACGCAACATAAAGCAATATACTGTCACTTTCTAGCTTTTATTATCTTGTTACTCTGTTTATACATCAGTTGAAACATCTCTTGGTTCATGGGTGATCAAACTCGAGGGACAAGGCTATTCGATTTGTATGGTTTTCATTTATTCTTTGTCGTTAATTTCAATATTGATCTATTCTGTTAATTTATACCAAGTTATATCACGTACTCTTAAAATTGCATATAAATTCAATTGTTATCCGATTTTAGGGTAAACAGTTTGGCGCCCGTTGTGGGGCTATGCATAATAGTGATTACCTGGTACTAACTTTCATAACACACACTATTTTACACTTGTTCTTGTGAGTATATTTGATTCCAGGAACAAAATGTCGAATCGCAGTCACCACCCGTACACGTGGACAATTAATTCAGTCACCATGACGAAAATGATAATATAGCACCAGGGAACGACGTACCTTCAGTTGGCCTCAATGGAGTTCCGGCTGCAGATCCAATCGACGTCAGCTCGCATGTAGCCATTAATGCAAATCTGCTTATCGATCCCAAGAGTAGCATCTGTGGGGATGTTTGATCAGCCGTTCAAAGCACACATGGCGGCGAAGAGGGAGGTATCAACCTTCATGTGATCTTCGAAATGTTGCAGGCTCAACAAGCAGCGATAGTCCAGCTCCAAAACCAAAATCATGTACCAAGC
This sequence comes from Nicotiana rustica, assembly GCA_005239535.1. Taxonomy (NCBI): domain Eukaryota; kingdom Viridiplantae; phylum Streptophyta; class Magnoliopsida; order Solanales; family Solanaceae; genus Nicotiana; species Nicotiana rustica. Next base: position 22,231 of record ML532361.1, on the reverse strand, counting down.
AGGATCGAGCACGAGTCGTCCTAGGAAGTTGTCCACAGGGCCGAATCAGTTTCAAGGAAATCAAACGAGAATTAATCGGGGGACGATCCTGCAATCATGAAGATGCTCGAGGAACTAACAAAATGAGTTGAGTTGGGAGAAAAAACGACCGAGGAAAACGACAATAAGGTGGAAACTTACAACTCTAGGGTCGATCAAATCCCGGGGGCACCACCGATATTGAAGGGTCTGGATTCCAAAAAGTTCGTGCAAAAACCTTTCCCCCTGATCATGGCTCCCAAACCGATTCCCAAGAAGTTCCGCATTCCTGAGATTCCTAACTACAATGGAACAACTGACCCAGACGAGCATGTCACCTCTTACATATATGCAATTAAAGGGAATGATCTAGAGGATGACCAGATCGAATCTGTCTTGCTAAAGAAATTTGGGGATACCCTGTCAAAGGGAGTTATGATATGGTACCACAGTTTACTACCTAATTCTATTAATTCATTTGCTATGCTTGCAGATTCTTTTGTAAAGGCTCACACCGGAGCCATCATGGTAGAAACTAGGAAGTCGGACCTTTTCAAGGTAAGGCAAAAGGACAACGAAATGCTCAGAGAGATCGTGTCTCGATTCCAAATGGAATGAATAGATCTACGACTGGTCGTTGATGATTGGGTTGTTCAATCTTTCACCCAAGGACTCAATGTACGAAGCTCAGTGGCTTTGCACCAGTTGAAATAGAGTTTGATAGAATACCCGGCTGTTACTTGGGTCGATGTGCATAATCGGTATCAATGGAAGATCAAAGTCAAAGACAACCAGCTTGGGGCTATTTCCGGGTCAGTTTATCCTATCAATCCCATTGACAGAATCAAGAGGGACATTGATTGGGAACCGAGGTTGAGCAGGGACCGATACCAGTCATATGATAGAGATCGTAGGAGCAGTGAATTTGGGCGCAACCCTGTACAAAGTGAAACGAGGAATGACCGAGACTAGAGATATTGAGGGCTCATGAGCAAGAATGGCTTCGACAGGCCTATCGGACCTAAAGAAGCACCACGATTGTCGGAATATAACTTCAATGTTGACACAACTACCATCGTATCGGCTATTGGACGCATCAAAGATACTAAATGGCCTCGATCTTTGCATACCAATCTAGCCAAGAGAAATCCCAAGCAAACATGCAAATATTATGGCACCCATAGCCACAGAACGGAAGATTGTTGACGGTTGAGAGAAGAAGTAGCCCGTTTATTCAACGACGGGAATCTTCAAGAGTTTCTGTGTGATAGAGCGAAGAATCATTTTAGAAATAGAGATTCCAAAAAACAAAATGAGCAAGAAGAACCTCAATACGTCATTCATATGATTATCTAAGGGGTCGATTTTCCCCAAGGGCCGATGTTAGAATGCACCAAGGTGTCGATCACGAGGGAGAAACGAACTCGGGACTATGTACCAAAAGGAACCTTGTCTTTCTACGATGAGGAATAAAAAGGAATCATGCGGCCCCATAATGATGCACTGGTAATATTTGCACTGATGAATAAAACTCGAGTTAAACGTGTGTTAATTGATTCAGGTAGTTCGGCCAACATCATTCGATCAAAGGGTCGTAGAACAGCTCGACCTACAGGACCAAATCGTGCCCGCGGCTCGAGTGCTAAACGGATTCAACATGGCTTGTGAAACTACTAAGGGGGAAATAACTTTTCCAGTAAACACAAATGAGACCATCCAGGAGACCAAGTTTTATGTAATCGAAGGGGATATGAGATATAACGCCCTGCTCAGGAGACCATGGATCCATAACATGAGGGTTGTGCCCTCAACCCTTCACCAGGTGTTAAAATTCCTAACATCAGAGGGGATCAAAACAATCTAGGGGAGAAACCCCACGCAAAGGAAATTTTTTCCGTTGATGAAGTGATTCCAATATCAACACTCTCATCGACAAAGGAGTCAGGTTCGAAAGAAAAACAGGAAGCCAAATAGCAGTCACAGACGCCGGCCTCGACCCAACTATATAAGCAGGGGACTGACGAAGACGATGATTATAGGGTCCCTCGATCCTTCATAGTCCCCGATGACTCCGGCGCTACCAAATCAATGGTCGAAGGGCCGGAGAAAGCCATATTGATCGAACATCTGCCCGATCAAAAGGTATACCTGGGCACAGGGTTAACTCCCGAGCTCATGAAAAAACTCACTCAATTTTTTATAGCTAACATGGATTGTTTTTCTTAGTCCCATATCGACATGACGGGGATCCCTCCAGAAATCAAAACCCATAAACTAAGCATGGACCCGAAATTCCATCTGGTGCAGCAGAAAAGAAGATCCCAGTCCGAGATCAAGCATGCATTCATCAAAGAAGAGGTAACTAAGCTTCTTAAAATAGGGTCCATCCAGGAAGTCAAATATCCCGAATAGCTAGCAAACATAGTAGTAGTCCCTAAGAAAGGGAACAAACTAAGAATGTGTGTGGATTACAAGGATTTAAATAAAGCATGACCCAAGGATTCTTTTCCTTTCCCTAACATCGATTGCATGATCGTTCATCACTAAGTATGGAACCTACTTCTATAACGCCATTTGGATTAAAAATACTGGTGCCACTTACCAACGCCAAGTAAACCGAGTGTTCAAAGAACAAGCAGGGAAATCTATGAAAGTTTACATTGATGATATGTTAGTTAAGTCCCAACGAGAAGAGGGCCATTTGAAACATTTGGAGGAAACCTTCAAGATGTTGAGGAAATACAACATGAAGTTGAATCCGGAAAAATGGGCGTCCGGGTTCGGGTCAGGTAAATTTCTCGGATTCACGGTATCCAACCGAGGAATTGAGATCAACCCCGACAAGATCAAAGCTATCGAGGATATCACGGTAGTAGACAACGTGAAGGTCGTGCAGCGGCTAACCGGGCGCATAGCTGCCCTAGGGAGATTCATCTCGAGGTCCTCTGATAAGAGTCATCAAATTTTCTCGTTGTTGAAGAAGAAAAATAACTTCACATGGACTCTGGAATGTCAACGGGCCTTGGAAGAGCTTAAACGATACATGTCGAGCTTGCCGTTGCTTCACACATCGAGGGAAGACGAATAACTCTACTTATATCTGGAAGTATCGAAGATAGTGGTAAGTGGAGTCCTAGATCGGTAAGAATAAGGTACACAATTTACGATTTATTATGTTATCCGGACCTTGGGAGAGGCCGAAACTAGATATCCCCGCCTAGAAAAATTGGCGCTCGCTTTGATAAGCGCCTAGGAAACTGAAATTGTACTTTCAATGTCACCCCATATGTGTTGTGACAACTTACCCATTGTGAAATATAATTCATAAACCCAAGCTTTCGGGACGATTGACAAACGGGTCATAGAAATCAGCGGGTACGATATTGAATATCGACCCCGGATAGCCATTAAGTCTCAAATTTTGGCAAACTTCGTGGCTGACTTCATGCCAGCCCTAATACCCGAGGTCGAAAGAGAGTTGTGGGTAAATATGGGGACGTTCTCGAGAATCTGGACCTTCTTTATGGTTGGTGCATCGAACGCAAAGGGTTCCGGACTCGACATCGTACTAAAATGCCCACATGCAGCGTTCTTAGACAATCTATTTGAATTGTGAAATTGACTAACAATGAGGCTGAATATGAGGCCATGACTGCAGGTCTCGAACTAGCCAAAAGCTTGGGGTCGGAGGTGATTGAAGCCAAGTGTGACTCCCTCCTTGTGATGAATCAGGTTAAATATAACGACCCGCCCGATTGTTTTAAGCATTTATACTTTGCTCGGTAATTTACGGGTGTGAGTAGGTCTGTATGATATATTAGGACTTATATGCAAAATTTGAGTTTATTCCGAGTTGATTTGACATGTTTCGGTGCAAGAGTTTTTGGAAGTCGAAAGTTCGAAAGTTCATTAAGTTTGATTTGAAGTGCGTTTCGTCGTCTCAATATTTTTATGTGTGATTTGAGGCCTCGAGTAAGTCTGTGACATGTTATGGGACTTGTTGGTATGTTCTTACGGTGTCCCGATGGGTTCGGGTGAACTTCAGATTGGTTTGGTTTGTGTTGCGCTCGTTTTTATCATGTTTTGACGTTGTTTCTTCAAGCTTAAATGGTACCACATTAACAAATGAGCTCCGATTTCTGTTTTGATTGAAGCATTAGATCTGTATCGTAATTACGGATCTGTAGTAAAAATAATTGTCAAATTTGGAGATCGTATGAGGATTTTATGGTCATTTTATTAAGAATTGGGTTGCCAGATTTATCAGATTAATTATGAAATTGCCACTGATTTCGTATTTAAAATCTGTACTATTTGCAAATACTGAAACGAATGTATCTCCTTCATTATATGTTCAAATGGAGTGATTCAAAAGCCTAACTTGACTGAACTTTTACAAGGAATCCATTAGATGCAATAAAAGCAAGTTTTGGGATTGTTTGGAATGCAAAATGAGGCATAACAGCTGGACAAAAATACTTAATATTGAAGGTTTGTTCATTTGGTCATATTTTGAGTTGGGGAGCTCGTATATGGACAATTTTTGGAGGCGATTTTCATCATATGGATTGGGGTAAGTGTTCTATACTCGTTTTTTATTATATTTCATGAATCCATCTTCTTTTTTGGTATTTGATTGATGATTTTAATGTGAAATTTGGGGTTTTGTCTAAAATTTCATAAAGTGACTTTTTGAGTTTCGAACATCGCTTCGGAGTCGAATTTGAGTGAAACTAGTATGGTCGGACTCGTAATTGTATGGGTTGTCAAATTTTGTGAGTTTTGTTGGGTTCCGAGGTGCGGGCTCGGATTTGACTTTTTGATCGATTTTGGAATTTTGATTAAAGATTCGACCTTTATCAATTGGGTTTGTTTCCATTGGCATTATTTGATATATTTGAGTTGCTTTTGGGCTAGTTTTGAGTCGTTCAAAGGTCGGTACGTGCAGGATGGCATTTTTGGAGCATTGTTTGGCTTGCTGGGTATTGGATTTTGGTTCTTCGAGGTAACTAACTCTTCTAAACTTAGTGTTGAGGGTATGAAACCCCGAAATACGTGTTATGTGATTGCTATTGAGGTGATACACATGCTAGGTGACGGGGGAGTCTATTGTTTCTATGGCACTGTATAGTAGTCCTATTTTGTTAATATTCATGTTTTCACCATACGATAAGGTAAATGAGCTATCAATCATGCTAGATATCATATTTAGGCTTTATGTTGATACTGTTAGGACCCATATTGGTCGTTTCTTGCTGTCATTTCACTGATTCCATTGATATTTCGTACTCGATCATATTCACGCATTCATATCATAACTCAGTCTAAGTTTTTATTTATTGATACATCATTTCATTGTTGTCGGGCTAGTTTCATGACATTGTGAGCCTGTGAGTGAGACTGGAGAGGTTGATGACAAAGTAAGGTCAGGGGCCTGTTTGTGAGGATATTTATATGATAGCACATGAGTTGTCCGTGAAACATGTGAGTTATCCATGCATCTTTCCGTGCGAATCCAGATATTGATATTATTGCACGTGAGTTGTCCGTGTGAATTATAGCGCTTGGGATGTAAGAGCCTCTCCGGAGTCTGTACACCCCTAGTGAGCGTGCTAGATTATATTGAGGGATGGATCTTCCCTGGACATGGATCTTGTCCGAAGCATTTATATACCTGGAGATGGATCTTCTCCATGGGACTGGATTGGCCTTCCTTGGTACTAAGTGACTGACGGTCAGTGATGTTTATATTTCGGGATGGATGTTCCCTGGCTGTATGGGCCATATACAGTACCGAGGGGTTGAGCATGATGAGTGAAAAGTGTGATACAATGAGATAGAGTACTTTGAGAGTGTGAGTACATGATTCATCTATGAGATACATGGAATTTGCATGCACACATGATATACATGAATATAGATGCATTTTTCCTCATGCTATACGATATCACATCATTTATGACTTTTTACACACATTGATATTTGGGAATAGAGAGGTATTTTACACTTGTTATCTGGAAAGAAAATGAAACATCTTATTTATTATGGAAAGGATATTTGGAAAATTACAATTTTCAAACTTACTCGTATTTTTGGCATTTTCGATAAAAGATTTAGGCTTTCACTGAGATGCTTGAAAAGCATGACTATTTTCTGGAACTGTGAACGAGCTGAGCATTTTTACTTCTGAGATACCTCTTTTATACTTGTAATTATGTTGTTATGAACTATTGTGGGATTTTTGTATTGAACCTGTCCTTGTGTTAGCTCGTCATTGCTTTCAATCTAAGGTTAGGTCTGTTACTTACTGAGTACATGGGTCCGGTTGTACTCATTCTACACTTCTGCACCTTGCGTGCAGACGTTGGTTGTTGAGGTTGCTGTGTTCGATGGGAGCTGGATGGAAGATGTACTTGCGTCCCGGTTGTAGCTTCCCCTTGTTCGTGGTAGCTTTAGATCTATAAAACTTTGTTTATGTACTTCTCAAGCAGACGAGTATATATTTCATTTCAGCTTTGTAAACTTTATTCCTAGAAGCTCATGATTTGTACAACCAGTCCTTGGGAAATGTATAAAATTCAGTAAATTACTATCGTTTATTTGTCTTGTTAATATCATTGGGATTGGAGAGTTACTAGTTGGCTTACCTAGCGGGTTGGTTAGGTGCCATTGTAGCTAGTGGATTTGGGGTCGTGACAAGTTGGTATCACAGTTCTAGGTTCATAGGTTCTACAAGTCATGAGCAAGTATCTAGTAGAGTCTTGCGGATTGGTATGATGACGTCCATACCTATCTTCGAGTGGATACAGGACACTTAGTATATACTTCCCATCTTTCTTTCCTTATCGTGCAACATTGATTCAGCTTGAAGCGTAACTCTTTGAAATCCCTTCCACGCATTTGTATATGCACATGAGCGCTTGGTATCAGTTGTGCATCGACGGCTTGTGATTTCATGGTTGAGGTACGAGATGTGTTTTTGTCATGCTGACGATGGGCCAGTCTGGAGGACTGGAGGCCGGATTTTTTATTTTAGCTTGAGCAAAAAGATTTTGATTATGTGAGCACGTGCTTTTGGGACTTATATGCCCGTTGGTGTCGCTATTAGTGGAATTTGTGATTGGATGGCTATGTGGTGCTGCGAGATGTGTTCGGATGGCTCTAATGTGACGGGAAGAGTTTAGTTGAGTTGTAGAAAGGACTATTGGGTGTTTGATTTATGTCTTGATTTGGCTTATGGCCTCGAGTTACGGGTGTGTTGAAGGACCTCTCTTGTTGTTTAGTTGTGGGGTGAAGTAGATTTTCATATCGTGTTATGAGTTCAGACTCAGGGAGATTAAGTGATTGCTTAGTAGTTGTGGCTGTGAAAGGGTATAAGAGATGTCAGATTGAGGCTAGGTACGTGGGTTATCTCCTGCGGGGTGTCCCGAGGTTGTGTGATCCCTATGTTGTTTTGTAGGGAGTTCCATTTTGCGAGTGGATTATATGTGTTGCAGTTTGAGTTTGGATCACTTATAGGAGTTGACTTGGTTATTACAAGGGTGAATGCGAGATTTGCAGATAATTTGAAGTATTAGATGGTTTGCGTTACAAGAGCTCAGGAAGGATTTAGTTGAATCTCACTACGGTATTATGGCAGTAATAGGGTATGGGCATTGTGAATTATTGTGTGTTTTGATCTATGGCTTTGAGACAAGTGGGGGAGTCTTCTATCAATGAGTTGACTGTACGGTTATGTGTTGTACTGGTTTCGGTTCGAGGTATACTTGTGAATCGATTATGACTGCAGGGGTTGAGATTGCGGATGACTCAAGTAAGGAAAGTTCTGGATATGGGTTATATTACACTCTATGGGTATATGGGAATCATGGAATGATTGAGTGGTTAGTGGTGAAGGATGTAGGGTGCATGGAGTAGGAATTTTCTTGGTTGCTTAGGAGTGTGGGTTACTCCCTTGTATGTTGGTGTGCTAATGTGGCACAGGTCGTTCGGTCTGTTTGGTCGATTTAAATTGAGATTTGAGAAGGGTGTATGACTCTCGAGAATGGTTTGAATGGATTCAATATTTAAATGTAGCGATTTAGAATTTTCAAGATTTGTATATGGCTAGAAACTGAGAGTTACATTGGACGGTGTCGAGACTTGTGGCATTTTATGTCATTGGGGTTATGCATTTCAGTATCAAGAAGGTTAAGGAAACAATTTTAGGTTACATAAGGTCTCTATAAAGTGGGTGTCTCGGTTGTCGTGCTTCGGGGTGCTTAAGGGGGGGGAGTCAGCGGCTTATGGGCCTTAGGGGGTTGTGGTTTTATACTAGGGTCTCTTGTATGGTGAATTTTGGTTAAGGATCATGGTGTTCTATCAAGGAGAAGTATCAATTTGATGGCAATTTGGAAAGGACTTGGAGAAATAAGACAGCTTGGTAGTAGGTTGGATCAACACAGTAATGGGTATGATCGATTCTTTGGGTACTTATGATGTGGTGAGCCCCTACATGTGATTTGTGGCAATGCTCTTGGGTTTTGGCGAACCACATGGCTTGGTGGAGTTAGAGAGATTCAGTTATGATGGTTTGGTTATGTGCAAATGGATTTCCAAAGATTTCTCGATGATTTCTATCACGGTTCAAGGTGGATATTTCCTACTGGAGAGAGGAGCATGTTGATTATTGTGATTTCCTACTTGAAGGGATCAAATAGAAGGTTTCTAACTAATCTGATACGTATTCTACTTGTGACTCAGAGTGATTATGAGATTCTCGTGCTTTTCATATGATTCCATGATAGATGCGATGTCGTATGGGATTGAGATTTGCATGTGCAAGGTCACGGTTCAGTTTTGAAGAGAAGGTCATGAATTCTTAGACAGCATGGACGATTTTAGATGAATAGATGAATGATATTACTACTTAGAATTGTCGGAGAAGGGTGCGCATTTCAGAAGGCGCGTTGTGTTTTGACTTGTGGATGCTTCATTGGTATTGTAGTACCCTCCTGGTTGATCGACCGATGATATTCGGATTTTTCTATGTGGCAAGGGAGAACTATAGAAGTATTTCCTCATGGGATGATTGTGTGTGAGAGATATGTTAGACATTTGGGCGGTAGAGTTAGGATCAGATATGGTGATTCGTTTGCTCTATGAATTTGGATATTGGAGTTCTCAAAAGCAGGTTGTTTCGTGATTGTGGACTGTGAAGATGTGGCCAAATCTAGCCAGATGATAGTATGTGTTATGATTCAGTAATTGTGGGCTTTCAGCGGGTTATTTGTCTAATTGTAGGTGTCCGGAGTTGATTTGGGGGTCCATTGGTAGGCCCAAGTAGGATGTGTATTCTACACCGAGTAGGATTGGTTTGCTCCATAGTGCTATTGATGAGGGATGTGCCATTCGGTTGTTGCTGAGCTTATTCGTGTTCTGAAATTTTCTGTGAGTTACTCTTCTATGCTACAAGGAGTTGCGATTCGTTGGTTTTAGGCACACATGGTGAGGTTCTATTATGGTCTTATAGCGGAATTTGAGCGAGATGAGTAATTAGGTATTGCATGATTGAGGGTGTATTGGTTATGTTCTTTCAGTTTTTGTGTGGCATTATGTCATATGCTTCTCCGTGGTTATGGTAATGCACTTTGGGTACTTGATGTCGAATTTCGCGTGGCTATTGATTTTGAGTAGAGTGGCTCGAGGTATATGATATCGACCAGCGTTTGGATGGAGTCACGCATTGCAGCAGAGTTATGTTGAGGTATGAACCTTTGTGTTAACTTTGGGTGATGGTTCTACGGTGTGTGATAGGTTCTTAGTATTGCGTTGTGGTGATACCCGTTGAGCTTGCGGGACAGTTCTCTTGATCGAATCATTTTTGTGATTGAATACATTTGGATTGTTTCTTATTGGTGCATGGATTGCACGGTTTGTGGCTCTAAGTAGTATTGGTGTTGCGTGTCAGTTAAGTAGTTTGTATTCGATAAGATGGAGTCGTCGAATCTAGGATGGATTCTATCGGATTTGATTGCGGTATATTTGGAAGGATAGTATCGGTATTCGTCTTAGGAATTGGCTATAGTTCTTGTTGAAGAAAAGGGAGCTCCACGACTTGTTGATTTGATGAATAATTATGAGTTTCTGCATGTTCTTTCATTGTCGGTAGTGTACGAAGGTTTTAGAATGAGGTTTTGTTAGGTAGGAAGTTTATTACCGGGATTGGGTTGTTCTGAGCAGTTATTGTGATTGGAGATCTTGTTACAGGTATTGGGGTTATGTGGTATATCCTTTGATTGTATCTTGGGTTATGGTTGTAGTTTCGTACAGATTTTTCAGACTTTTAAAGTGTGTATGTTGCAAGATTCAGATCTTATAAGCAGTTCCGAATGTTGGAAAAAGTTGGATTCTAAGGTTTATGGGCTAGGTTGAAATGAGAAATTTCAGTCATGTTGTGTTATCGGACCTATATGGGATAGGGAGACGCATGATCACCCCCGAGTATATGCATGGTAAAGTTATACGACGGGTTGATGGTTTTGAGAACAACTCTTGGCACATTCGAGGACGAACGTATGTTTAAGTAGGGGAGAATGTAACGACCCGACCGGTCGTTTTGAGCATTTACACTTTTCTTGGTAGTTTACGGGTATGAGTAGCTCCGGATGATGTATTAGGACTTATGTGCAAAATTTGAGTTCATTCCGAATTGATTTGACATGTTTTGGCGCGAGTTTTTTTGGAAGTCGAAAGTTCGAAAGTTAATTAAGTTTGATTTGAGGTGCTATTCATCGTTTCGATGTTGTTATGCATGATTTGAGGTCTCGAGTAAGTCTATGATATATTATGGGACTTGTTGGTATGTTCGTACGGGGTCCTGATTGGCTCGGGTGAGTTTCGGAATAGTTTGGGTTGTGTTGCGCTTGTTTTTATTATGTTTCGACGTTGTTTCTTCAAGCTTAAATGGTACGACATTGAAGAAATGAGCTCCGAAATTTTGATTGAAGCATTAGATCTGTATCGTACGGATCCGTAGTGAAATGAATCGTCGAATTTTGACATCGTATGAGGATATTATGATCATTTTACTAAGAATTGGGTTTCCAGATTTTGCAGATTAATTATGAAAATGCCACTAATTTCGTATTTAAAATCTGCACTATTTGCAACTATTGAAACCAACGTATCTCCTTAATTATAAGGTCAAATGAAGTAATTCAAAATCCTAATTTGACTGAAATTTTACAAGGAATCCATTGGATTCATCAAAAGCAAGTTTTGGGGTTGTTTGGCATGCAAAACGAGGCATTGGACAATATTTGGAGGCGATTTTCTCCATATGGATTGGGGTAAGTGTTCTATACTCATTCTTTTATTATATTTCATGAATCCATCTTCATTTTTGGCATTTGATTGATGATTTTAATGTGAAATTTGGGGTTTTGTCTAAAATTTCATAAAGTGAATTTTTGAGTTTCGAACAACGCTTCGGAGTCGGATTTGAGTGAAACTAGTATGGTCGGACTCGTAATTGAATGGATTGTTGGATTTTGTGAGTTTTGGAAGGTTTCGAGGTGCGGGCCCTGGATTGAAATTTTGGTCGATTTTGGAATTTTGATTAAAGATTTGATCTAATTGAATGGGTGGTTGTTTCTTGCTGTCATTTCACTGATTTCAGTGATATTTTGTGTTCAGTCATATTCATGCATTAATATCAGATCTCAGTCTCAGTTGTTATTTATTGATTCATCATGTCACTGTTGTCGGGCTAGTTTCATGACATTGTGAGCCCGTGAGTGAGACTGGAGAGATTGATTACTGAACGAGATCAGGGGCCTGTTTGTGCGGATATTGATATGATAGCACATGATTTGTCCGTGCAGCACGTGAGTTGTCAGTGCAGCACATGAGTTTTCCGTGCGGATATAGATATTGATATTATAGCATGTGAGTTGTCCATGCAGCACGTGAGTTGTCCATGCGGATTATAGCGCTTGAGTTGTAGGAGCCCCTCCGGAGTCTGTACACCCCTAGTGAGTGTGATTGATTTTATTGAGGGATGGATCTTCCCTGGACATGGATCTTGTCTGAAGCATTTATATACCTGGAGATGGATCTTCTCCATGGGGCCGGATTGGCCTTCCTCGGTACTAAGTGACTGATGGCCAGTGATGTATATATTCCGAGATGGATCTTCCCTGGGCAATATATAGTACCGAGTGGTTGAGCATGATGAGTGAAAAGTGTGAGACAATGAGATAGAGTACTCTGAGAGTGTGAGTACATGATTCATCTCTGAGATACATGGCATTTGCATGCACACATGGCATACATACAAAGAGATGCATTTTTCCTCATGTTATATAGTATCACGTCATTCATGACTTTTTACACACATTGATATGTGGGAATAGAGAGGTATTTTACACTTGTTATCTGGAAACAAAATAAAACATCTTGTTTATTGTGGAAAGGATATTTGGAAAATTACAATTTTCAAACTTACTCGTATTTTTGGCATTTTCGATAAAAGATTTGGGTTTTCACTGAGATACTTGAAAAGCATGACCATTTTCCTTAACTGTGAACAAATTGAGCATTTTTACTTCTGAGATACCTCTTTTATACTTGTAATTATGTTGTTATAAACTATTGTGGGATTTTGGTATTGAACCTGACCTTGTGTTAGCTCGTCACTACTTTCAACCTAAGATTAGGTCTGTTACTTACTGAATACATAGGGTCGGTTGTACTCATACTACACTTCTGCACCTTGCGTGTAGATGTTGGATGTTGACATTGCTATGTTCGATGGGAGCTGGATGGAAGATGTCTTGTGTCCCGGTTGTAGCTGTCCCTGGTTCGTGGTAACTTTAGATCTATAAAACTCTGTTTATGTACTTTTCAAACGGACTGTATATTTATTTCATTTCATCTTTGTAAATTCTATTCCTAGAAGCTCATGATTTATACTATCAGTCCTTGGGAAATATATAAAATTCAGTAAATTACTATCATTTATTTGTCTTGTTAATATCATTAGGATTGGATAGTTACTAGTTGGCTTACCTAGCGGGTTGGGTTAAGTGCCATCATGACTAGTGGATTTGGGGTCGTGACATTAACAGAATGTTCGAAGTGAGAGAAGAACGAATGCAAAGGTACCTAGATAAGTTATAAGTAAATTTATGTCGAGTTAAGGAATTGATTTTTCAGCACGTGTGCAACAGCCCAGATCGCTAGTGATATTGTTCGCTCTGGGCCTAGGCCCTCACGGGTTTAAAACGCGTCACTAGGGTCTAAGGCTTGTTAACTTATATGCCCAGCATCCCTCTTATGTTTTTCCGATGTGGGACTCTGTCTAAAGTTTGGGGTGTTACATACCCCCTCTTATGGACTCAGTTTCCTCGCTGAGGTTTGCCGTACCGCATGGGATTCGCCTAAACTCAGCACTAAGATTTTCTCCGCCTAACCGGAATTTGATTAAACTCAATTGAAATCTAACCCACCATCGGCAAGGCTGAAACAAGAGTGGCTCTGATACCATGTATAACAGCCTAGCCCGCTAGTGATATTGTCCGCTCTGGGCCGAGTCCCTCACGGGTTTAAAATGTATCACTATGGTCTAAGGCTTTTTAACTTATATACCCAGCATCCCTATTGTATTTTGCCGATGTGGGACTCTGTCTAAAGTCTGGGGTGTTACAACGTGCCTCGAGATCAAAATAGTGAAGCCGAAAAAAAAACCTCGCAAATATAGGGTCGTCTGTCGAGGACGACGAGCTCAACTCAGGGGCCGTTGTGCAAATCATGAAGTCGGTAGTCGAAGAAGGTCACGCCGAGATAAACTCCACAAGCTTAATTTGGGATTGGAGAAATAAATACGTAGAGTATTTGAAGACCAGGAAACTTCCCTCGGATTCAAAAGGATCGAGGGCCCTGGCACAAAGGCATCCCGATTCACCTTGTCCAAAGACGGAACCTTGTTCAAAAGAATGTTTTATGGCCCACTAGCAATATGTCTGGGATCGGGCGATACCGAGTATGTTCTAAGGGAAATTCACGAGGGCACTTGCGGAAACCATTCCGGCGTAGAATCATTGGTTCAGAAGGTAATCAGAGACGACTATTATTGGATCAACATGGAAAAAAGATGCGAAGGAGTTTGTTCAAAAATGTGACAAATGCCAAAGACATGAACCGATGATTCACCAACCTAGGGAACTGTTGCATTCAGTCTTGTCACCATGGACATTCATTAAGTGGGGGACATCGTTGGCCCTCTTCCATGGGCACCAGGTAAAGCTCAATTTATCGTATTTATGACTGATTATTTTTCTAAGTGGCTTGAAGCACATGCATACGAGAAGGTTAGGGAGAAGGAAGCCATCGACTTTATTTGGGACAACATATGTCAGTTCAGGATGCCATCCGGAATTGACTGTGACAATAGGAAACAGTTCATCGGCAGCAAAATGACCAAGTTTCTCGAAGATCATAAGATCAAAAGAATCTTATCAACACCTTATCATCCTAGTGGAAACAGGCAAGCCGAATCGACCAACAAAACCATCATCCAAAATCATAAGAAGAGGTTAATCGACGCTAAAGAGAAATGGAAGGAGATCCTACTCAAAGTCCTTTGGGTATACCGCATGACTATGACGACCAGTACCGGGGCTACTCTGTTCTCATTAGATTATGGCACCGAAGCCCTAATTCTGGTCAAAGTCGGGGAGCCAAGTATCAGATACTGGTATGCAACAAAAGAATCAAACGACGAGGCCATGAATACGAGCTTGGAGCAATTGGATGAAAGGCGTGAACTCGCCCTTGTTCGGTTGGCTTCCCAAAAACAACGGATTGAGAGGTACTACAATCGAAGACCGAAGCTTTGATATTTTAATGTCCGGTACTTAATGCTAACGAAAATCACCGTAAACACCTGAAATCCGAACGAAAGGAAATTAGGTCCGAATTGGGAAGGACCGTACCAAATTCTCGAGGTCACCGGGAAAAGGTCCTACAAGATCGGAATAATGAACGGATAATAACTACCGAGAATTTGTAATATATCACACCTAAAATGGTATTACTGCTAAGGTGCGGCCCCATTTCATTTCTTTTTTATTTCGAACTAACACTTATAGGCAATCAACAAGAAGCGGCACGAAGTCTTTAGGTCTGAAAGCACATGTTGTACTTTTTTTCTTAGACCGGTTTTGTCCTAAATGGGTTTTTTGGCAAGTTTTTTAACGAGGCAACAATAGATCGTGCTAACCTAGAACCAATCCCGGTTATGAATTGGCACCGAAGATCAATTCAACAATATTCGAGGTTCTTTTACAATCAACCTCGAATACTGGGAGGGATTACCCTCAGATATGCATAACCTACGGATATCAACTCTAGCGAGGAAACTACTTCATTAAGGAAGGGTCTCGATAGATACGATTTATTGTAAGGGACAAACGGTCAAACGAATCGTGCCCACATAGATTGCTCAAGCCTGACATAAAACATGTACACATGTATGACTGTTTTGTACAAGAATAAAAAGAAATACTTTCCTTGCAATCATCTTATGTTTTAAAAAAAATCCTCTAAAGAGTTTCTCCTTGGCCAGAAACAGCTGAGCTCAACTGAGATTGGAGTTACTCGATCGTTTTGTCCTGTGCCAAGTTCTTCTCCTTTGTAGTCAGAATCTGAACCTCAACAGAAGCCAACAATGCCCAGGCAGTTTCTTTTTCTGAGGCCAGACGACCCATATTTTTCTTCCATTCTTCGGCCTCGGCCTTCACCGCGTCCACCTCTACCTAAAGCTTCCCGACCTAGTCAATTCTCTTTTGAGAATGTAGTCTCGGGTAATTAGTCAAAGTGTCTGAATCGTCATCACTAAGATTGAATATTCTGATGTTTTATATGTCAATACCACACAAGAGGGGGGTGATTTGTGTGGTGTCCANATATTCTGGTGTTTTATATGTCAATACCACACAAGAGGGGGGTGATTTGTGTGGTGTCCAATTTTTCGAGTGTTGTCTCAATAGAAGAACCTGGTTCTTCTTGGTGTTCCAACTTCTACTAGTCCGGAATAATAAATGCAGTAAAGTAAAAAACACAGAGATTTTTACATGGAAAACACCTGGCTCAAAAGGTGAAAAACCACGACCTACTCCTCAGTAGGATTTCCCCAAACTCTTCACTACAACTCTGAGCCAAACAGCATTTACAAAATAAACTCTTTTATAAACCTAAGGACTAACTCTAATCCCTTTGTAGCAACCTAGCCTTTAGCTAATTGCAACAAGCTTCAAGTTAACTCTAACTTGAACAACGTGTACCTATTACAATTGCTTCTAATAAAGCTAAAATATACAATATTAAATCACCTACTAAAACCAACTAGAATCGAAAGACAAACTGATGGAACTGGTTCTTCTAGCTGGTCAGTACCCTTTGTATCGAACAAGGATTCTGCTGGCAAAATTTCTCTGGTAATTTTGCCTTCATTCCTTATTTCAATTCTGTTTGTGTGTGAATAATTCTTCAGTAGGAATACTTCAACATTATATAGCGCCGGAAGTTAAGATGTTCTTGTTTAGTTCTGATGCAATTCTGCCTTGGAGGAAGAGTTTGTGTTTATTTCAATTTCCTTCCTTTATTTCTGACCTTACTGAACTTGAATTCTAACCCCTTATCAATTTGCAACCTTTTCACATTAGGAGACAACCTCTTAGTTCATGGATAATTCACATATCAAGTTTATCTCCTGTGTATGTACGGTTCTTGTGACAATTGGTTCGTTTGAGATGTTTGCCCTGATGGACCTGGTTCAACTGGGTAGGCATTTGTCAATATTCAAAACCATGCAGTGACTTGGGTCAACAAATTCTCCCTTTTTGATGATGACAAACTCTGTTCTTAACCCTGTATAAACTTCAAACACTTTGTATGGTTTTAAGCATTTATCATGGAGAAACCAGGTTCATTAGGTTATAAATATCACAACTTTTGAATTTTGAAAAGCACATATCTATCTTCCCCCTTTTGGCATCATCGAAAAGTTGCAAAATGATAAACTTACCAGAGTTGTTAACAATTACTCATGGCCATTGAGCCAACTGCAGGTGCAAACATGATTAATCATCAAAAGAAACTAATAAATGTAAGATATCTAAGAAACTGAGACAAGTCAATAACAAAAACAATAGAATTCATTGATTAGTACGCAAGTCAAGCATCATACAAAAAACTAAAGCAGTCACTACCATGAGCAAAAATAACAAAAACAAAACAACTGGTCAAAGAGGGGTTTTGGTAGCTCTAGAATTCCTAAGGTTGGGAAGGGGAAGATGAGGTTGGGGTCTTTACTTGAAGGAGAGAAAGCATTTGTTGAAGAAGACCTTCATTTTTCTCCTTCTCCTTGGCTAATTCAGACTTGAGAGCATCCCGCTCAGCTTCAACCTCATGAAGGATAGAATTCAATCGAAGGATCTCCGCATCCTTTATCTATCCTTCCTGCACCAATGACCTGACTTTGCTATTGACTAGCTGCTTCCTAGATGAACCAGGTTCATCCTCAGAAACATTGACAATATAATCACATGTCAGCAAAGTGTTCTTCCCAAAATAATCATTAGCAGTAGACATCTCAGCTTTCTTCACAGGAACCGCAAAGTGGGCATGCACAGCTTTCATAATAAATCCATAAGGAATAGCATGTGCTTTGGTTCCATTTAGAACTATGTCTAAGATCTGGATGATGAAAGCTGGCCAATTAATCTGCTTTCCCCTGTACAGGCACTCCATAAGTGTTAAGTCTATGTAACTGGCGATGTGTCTACGCTCTTGTCTTGGCAGCAGAAACTTAATCACAAATTCGAAGAGTAGCTTGTTCTGGGGCTGCATTTCACTTTTGAACACTGGCCTTGGTTCAAGTTCCTTCACATTTTCACAAAAGAATCTGGTGATATTGATAGCTGAGGCCATTCCATCGAGACTGGGCCATCTTTGCCTAGTGTAATCGTCATATCCCTCAGCAGGGATATTCAGAATCTCTCCCAGCTCCTTTGCATTAAATGTGATCTGAATCCCCTTGACTGTGGAGGTTACCCTGCCATCCTTCACACTTGCATTTTCCATAAACTCCACCAGTTCATTCCTTGCCAGCCTCCCTTCCAGGTGAAGGACCAAGTCCTTCCATCCTTGCACATCCAGTGCATTCAACAAAAAGATCATTCCTGATTCTTCCAGATCTCTCACCAACTTTCCTTTAAGAATAGTATACTTGCCAAACATGGTGAGTTTGTCAGATTTCTCACCAGAGATATCCTCTTCTCCTCCACTCCTTTCACTTTCTTCTTCAACAACTTTCACTTTCTTGGCCTTGGACCTGGTCCTTTTAGCTGTGCTTAAGGGTGTGGCAGACACAGAAGCTGACTTCTTTGAAAAAGCCTTAGCCTTCTTGGGCTTGGGTGTCTCAACCACAACTGGAGCCGTCTGCTCCTCATGATGGACCAAGTCCATCGTTTCAGCATCAACATCAACAACCTCAATAGGATCTGCTAAATTTGCCTTTCCCTTGACAGCTTTCTTTTTCTTGCTCTCTCTCAAAGCCCTTTCTAACTTCTCTTCTCTTTGTCGAATAGTATTTCTTGTTGCACGAACCTTAGTGGAAGAAACATCAGCAGATATTGAAACTTTTATTTTCTTTGGGGTATTAGCCTTCTTTGATTTTGAAGTTATTTTCCTATTGGGATTGTAGGACTCCCCCAGCTTCCTCAACATCTCAGCCAAAGTCTCCTCGACAGATGAACCAGGTTCATCTGTTGATTTTTGTAGGCTCTCTAAACCTGTTGTTGCTTCCCCAGCAATACGTCCCCCTAAATATGTGACTTATTTTTCATTTATCAAGGGAGTGGGGCCACAAATGGCACCATCCTTCCCAGATCCCCTTACCAAACCTCCTTCTCCCTCTCTCTCAAGAATTTTTCCCGATTTTCTTTGCCTATTCGGCACTTCTACATCAACAACTGACCCAACCAACACAAACCTACTTTCAGTAGTAGCAATTTCAGATTTAACTTCAAGATTACCTTGCTCAGAACTGGATGAACCTGGTGATTCATCCTCATTAGTTGATTTGAAGGATTCACTTGAAGATTCAGACATATGAACATCGCTGGATTTAAGAATTTCCTCCAAGAATTTTGCACGAGAGCCAGAAGCATCTGATTTTCTGGCCAAAACTTTTACTCTTCGTGCCCTGGGGGCTGGAGGGTTAGGTATGGGTTCAGGAGTGGGTTCAAGAACTGGAGGGTTTTGGGGAGATGAAGATCTGTTTGGTGAATGTGAACTGTAAACTGAAGTAGAATTAGGACTGGAATTTTCTTCCTCATGATCAGAGTTTGTGTAGGAAGATGAAGCAAGGGGTGATGAAGACATTGTTATGTATTTTGGAAGTAAAGAGATGATCAATTTTGGTTAGAAGCAGAATGAACTTGGTTTGACTTATTTTGTTATAAAGAAGGGAGGTAATGATAACCCTTTTATAAGATGTGGCTATTAATTTTACAACAGGTAGAACATTTACTCAAGTGGGAGTCTAATAAATGTAGGAGTGTCATTGATTAGACAGTTAAGAGTTCCCTACCTCTAGGCTAATTGAGTACCGATGGGACTTCTTGTAACGGGTTCATTTAGAGATTAGTACAAAGAATTTGAAATGAACCAAATATAGATAGAATCATGCTCATGTGTGACTGTAATTAGTTCAATAATTATATGGAGATGAGCACGCACCTTGTTAGTCATATGAACCAGCAGGGATGAACCAGGTTCATCGTGTTAAAGTCTTTAATTTGCCTCAATTTACAAAGATAGAGAAACATCATTATCAACCAGGGAATCATATTAATACATGGCAAGAGAGTATGACAATAAAGTCATGATGCTGAGCAATGATTAGTCTAGTCGATTATCTTTGTTAGTGTTTCTAGCCAAATTTTTGTTTTTCAATTAAGTGATCTTAGTCATCCCTAATTCAAGTCGGTTTCTCTCAAAATGATTCCTACTTAGTGCTTTAGTAAAGATATCTGCAATTTGTTGGTCAGTAGCACAAAATTCGATTGAGATCATTCATTTTTTCATAGTTATCCCTTAGGAAATGGTGTCTAACATATATGTGCTTAGTTCTTTTATGATGAACTGGGTTCTTCGTCATACTTATTGCACTAGTGTTGTCACAGAAAATAGGAATGCATCCAACCTCTACATCAAAGTCCATGAGTTGTTTCTTGATCCATAGCAACTGAGCACAACATGAGGCTACAGCCACATATTAAGTCTCAGCAGTAGACAAGGCTACTGAATTTTGTTTCTTGGTAGCCCAAGACACAAGGCAGGAGCCCAAAAAGTGAGCCATGCCGGAAGTACTTTTCATGTCAACCAGGAAAGGTGCATAATCTGCATCAGCATATCCTACAAGGTCGAAATTACTACCTTTAGGATACCAAAGGCACAAATCAGTGGTGCCTTTCAGATATCTCAAAATTCTCTTCACTGTAGTTAGGTGGGACTCCTTTGGATTTTCTTGAAACCTAGCACACAGTCCTACACTGAACACAATATCAGGTCTGCTGGTAGTGAGATATAATAGAGACCCAATCATCCCTTTGTATAGATTCTGATCAATGGATGAACCAAGTTCATCCACATCTAATTTTGAAGTTGTGGCTATGGGGGTGTCTATTTCCTTTGAGTCTTCTATTTTAAATTTCTTGAGCAATTCTTTCACATACTTTTGTTGATGGATCATCGTTCCATTTGAGTTTTGCTTGATTTTCAAGCCTAAGAAGAAGTTTAGCTCACCCATCATACTCATCTCAAAATCACTTCC
>ML532359.1:16391-31294 GCA_005239535.1 Nicotiana rustica | reverse complement strand
GGTTTCGCAGGTGCGTAAAAACACCGCAGGTGCGAGTTTTGTGTGGATGAGCCATCTTCGCAGAGGCGACAATTTCTCGCAGGCGCGAGGTCGCAGGGGCGACAATTCCTCGCAGGCGCGAGGTCGCTCTTGCGTCCATAAATCCGCAGGTGCGGAATCACTGAAGCTTTTATGCACATTTTCACCGCTTTTTGTCCAGCTTTCAGTCCAATTCAACACCACCTTCATAGCATCGTTTCCCTAAAAATTGAGCAATTATACACTAAAAACGACCTCAAATTATCATTTAACAATACAAAATCTAATGAGAAAAGGCTAAAATGAGTGGTAAAATCACCACTCATCACTGATGCCTTGAGTAGAAAGGCAGAGAACATGGGTTGTTTGGTAATTTTATCTACAATGGAGAGGCCATTAGAAATGAATGTTCAATCATTGGCTAACCAGTTCGTAAGGTTGGGCATTTCGGAGCCTATTAGGTGTTCTTTCTTATATAGTATTGTAGTCACTTTGTTGGAGCGCATCAAGGCTCGCCAGTTTGGTGATCCTCTTTGTTGGTGTTTAAAGACGCGGTGTAGTGGGGTGGTGATAAGAATGTGGTGATTGGGAATGAGGGTATTATGAAGATTCAGTGCCGGATATGTGTTCTGAATGTTGATGGTCTGAGAGAAATAATCCTTGGGGAGGCTCATAATTCACGATATTCCATTCACCCAGGTGTCACGAAGATGTATCAGGACTTGAAGTAGCATTATTCATGGTGGAAGATGAAGAAAAACATTGTTGGACATGTCTCTCTGTGTTTGAATTGTCAACATGTGAAGTATGAACATCAGAAACTGGGTGGGTTGACTCAAGAGTTGGTGATACCGGAGTGGAAATGTGAGAGCATTATTATGGATTTTATGGTAGGCTTCCATTCACCTTGCGGAAGGATGATGTTGTTTGGGTTATCGTGGACTGGTTGACTAAGTCCTCACACTTCATTCTAGTGATGACATCCTAATCTTCAAAGCGGTTAGCTCAAATTTACGTCCGAGAGATTATCCGCATGCACTGTGTGTCTATTTCTAACTTTTCAGACCGTGGCACGTAGTGCACTTCACATTTTGGATAGTCGTGAAGTGTGAGTTGGCCATGTGGTTCGAGTGGAGTACTGGCTTTTACCCTCAGACGGACGGACAGTCTGAGCGGACCATTCAAATTTTGAAAGATATGTTGAGAGCTTGCTCTATTGTCTTCAGGGGTTAGTGAGATCAGTTTCTACCTTTAGCGAAGTTTTCCTACAACAACAGCTATCAACCGAGTACCCAGATGGCTCCAATGAGGCCTTATATAGCAGGCGATGTTGTTCTCTGGTTGGATTGTTGAACACAAACTTGGTTCATGACACTTTGGAGAAAGTAAATAGGATTGGGGAGCAGCTCTGTACATCATAGTCTAGGAAAAAGAGTTATGCGGATAGGAAGGTTTGGGATGTGACTTACATGGAAGGTGAGAAGGTCTCTCTGATTTTCTTCTATGAAGGGCATGATGCGATTTAGACCGGCAGGTTCGAAAGTTGAGATCTAAAGATATTCCTTCTATGAAGGTGCATTGAAAAGGTTAGCCGATTGAGGAGGCTACTTGGGATTCCGTGTCCGAAATGAGGAGTAGATACATGCACCTATTTACCTTTCCATGTACATTTCCATGTATGTTCGAGGAAGAAAGTTTCTTTCATAGGTGGAGAACATAACGACTCGATAGGTCATTTTGATTACTAGCCCCCTTTAATGTGTTTCGATTCTTTTCATAGCTCAATTGATGATTTATGATGTGTGTGCACAGTCCGTGTTGATTTTGGGAAAGTTTAAATGTGAAATTTTAAATAAAATATGATTTTTGACTTTAAAATGGCTAGTGTTGACAACGATCAACATTTTTGGTAAACGATGTCAGATTAGTATTTTGACAATTACGGTAGGTTCGTATGATGATTTTGGACTTGTAAGAATATTTTGTTGGGGTCTCGGGTGACCTGAGGCCGTTTCGGCTTTATGTGAAAAGTTGGAACAATGAGTTTTGAACTTGAAAATGTTGAGTTTTAATGATCGATTCTTGATTTTTGATGTTATTTTGATGATTTGAGCTTGCGTGCAAGTTTGTACAATGTTATTACACTTTTGTGAGTATTCAGATTGAAGCCCGAGAGTTCAGGTGAGTTTCAGATGGATTGCAGATATTTTTTCATAGTTGAGAAAATTTTGGGGTTGTTAATCTGTAGGTCGCATTTGCGAAGACCGGTTCGCAAATGCAAGCTTCGCATTTGCGATGTCAGACTCACATTTGCAAGGAAAGGATGGAAATGGCAGCTTTACTTTTACGAAGTTCTGCTCGCTTTTGCGAGTTGGTGCGTCTATGTAATTGCAAGGAGAAGGTCATATTTGGGACACTAGGTGTTGATGAGCAGCTTCGCATTTTTCAAATGCGAAGGATTTGTTGCATCAGCTATAAGTGTGAGGCTCAATAATTGATCGCATTTGCAATCAATGGTTCACATTTGCGAACATCGCAATTTCGAACAAGGTTTCGCAATTGCGACACCTGCATTTGGGTAAAATATGGTGATTCGAGACTCAGATCATTTTACACCATTTTTTAAACCTAGACTCTATAGAGGCGAGTTTTAGAGAGAAATTTCTTCCCAGCTTCATAGGTTACTAGTCTTAGCTTGTTTTTATTCAATTTCTATTACTTTTCTATAAATTTTAACATCAAATCGAGGAACTTTTAGAGTAGAAATTGGGGGTTTTGGGTAGAATTTAAGAATTTTGTAAAATTAAGATTTAAGCCTCAAATTGAGATCGGATTTCAAAACAAATCACATATTCGGGCTCGGGGGCGAATGTGTAATCAGGATTTGGTCTTAATTTCATATTTCGACCATGTGTGAAATGGTTTACTTTTTGTTAACCTTTTAATTATGTTATAGATAACATTTAACCATGGGGTAATTTCTAAAGCTTGTTTTGACTTGTTTGAACAATAATTGACTAGATTCGGCTGGTTTGGAGCCTTATTCCAAAGGAAAAACTGTGTTGGATTGTTGACTTTGTTTCGGAAGAGGTAAATATCGTGATTAACCTTGATTTGAGAGAATTAGGACATGATTGGTCTATTTGCTACGTGATTTATGTGTGAAAATAATGCATATGCAAGGTGAAAAGTGTATATACGTTGTCCTGGGTTCAAGCATGCGGGGCGTACTACTTAATTGCTTGTCTTCAACTATTTCATATCTTCATTTATTCCACGTTTACTTGTCATGCACTTTGCTTATTACATGTCCTTACTCGTTAAATATATGACTTCCCTTGTTATATGTCTTTATTTGTTATATGCTTCCACTTATTAATGCTTTTATTTATTGTTCGTCTTTACTTGTTATAAGCTCTTACATGTTATTAGATAGATGTTTTTACCTCTCATGCCTTCACTTACTTATGCGACTTTACTGGGGCCTTCTGCCATTTATTTCTTATTTTGGCTATCATGTGGTTATTCGTTTCTCTATCGTTATTTCTTTTCTGCTTATTACTCGTACATGTTTATAGTGAATGTTCTGTCATAGCCTCGTCACTACTTGGTCGAGGTTAGGCTTGTCACTTATTGAGTACTTAGGGTCAGCCGTACTCATGCTACACTTCTTCACTTATTGTACAGATCCTAGTGTTGGTCTCATCAGAGTTCAACGGTGATTTCTCGGATCTTATTCTTTCAGGAGACTTGAGGTAGTGTTGCTTGTCGATCGCAGACCCTGTAGCCCCCATCCTATCTTCTATGTTGTTAATTTTTTATCGGACAACTTTGTATTTTATTTCATACTTTATAAGTAGTATTCTCGTAGCTCATGTACGTGACTCCACATTGTGGAGAATAGTTTTTTGACAACGATAGTTGTACATTTATTATCCGTTTATGCTATTTCACACTTCCATTAGTATTAATGCCTCTTTTATTGTTAAGATACTTTAGTTATTGTGATAATGTTGCTTGCCTAGCAAGTGGTTGTTAGGCGCCATCACGACTCCATCGACGAAATTTTGAGTCGTGATAGAGAAACGTATGCAGGAATGTATGTACATGAATAAGATATAGGCATATATAATGCATATGGACAGAGATATAACCATGCATGGATGTATGCATTTATACAAGGAATGATCCCTGAGTAAGAGGTGTGCCTATACGTCCGAAACCACCTCGAATCACACCCGAGCCCCTCAAGACCCCATCCAATCATACCAGCAAGTCCAAATATTTCATCCAAACTTATCCAAAGACTTCAAACACCGCAATTAACATCAAAACAAGAAGCAAAGATAAAAATTATTCTCTTAGCTTTCAAACATTTCAACTTTGCTAAATGCATCCGAATCACACTTAAACATTTCGGATTACAACTGAACTTTACTTTCAAGTTTCTAGCAACTAAATGAACCTATCCAAATCAATCCCAAACCTTACGAATATCAAAACTAACCATACACGCAAGTCGTAATATATCATATGAAGCTACTCAAGGTGTCAGACCATCGAACAAAATGCTAAAGCTTAAAACGACATGTTGGATCGTTACAAATATATAACATTTCTTAACTTTGTGTTTTGTATGTATAAATCATTATAAATGTGTAGTCTCACATCAATTCATATAAGTATAAATTCTGAAGATTCTAAAATTATCCTAATAATCATCACTTGATGCAAGAAACTTTATTACTCCTGGCACATTGCAAATTAAAGACAAATATAATACGTACTTAGATCATTTTCCTTTGACTTGCTATAAAGAGAAAGTATCTTTCTCTCCACGACTTCAGAAGAATTTATCTTTTATCCTTTCTTTTCCGCTACAAATCTAGTATCCTAGGAAACAAAGTGAATTACAATGCTAAAACAATCCAAGAAAAGAAAAAGGACATATAAGAATGAACTATTGAGAATCCTTCTGGAAAAATCATTTGGTGATGATTTCTAATAACTAAAAAGTTGAAGACTAAAAAGAATGCGAATTAATATCCACATGATACAAAAGAAATGGCAATACATAATCTTTTTGTTTATACCTCTTTTATACTAGATTCAGATGAAACAAAATCTCAAGAAACCGGAGAAGACATACACCTTACACCATTATGAAATATAAAAAAAACAAAATATAGAGACTCGTTTAATCATCGTCCATTGCATCTGAAATCGCATGTCCGACCAGCGCACCACCCACCAGCCCTGCACCCAAACCCAACCCTACTCCCATCGCTCCAAACTTGTTACCCTTATTATTATTTGGTTGTTGGACTTGCTGCTGCATTGGAGGATTATATCCATACCCCGGTAGAGGTGGATATTGATCATATCCAGCAGGTGGATATCCAGGAGGTGGCATTGCGGGCGGGTATCCACCATATCCAGCAGAAGAATATCCTGTTGGATGATGTTGCTGGTATGTCATCCCAGTTGATGACGTACCACACCAAACAGGCGGCATATGAGTTTGTGGATAGCCAGTGACAGGTTGGTGGTTGACATGTTGAGTCCCAGCTGGTAATGCAGGATAACCATTGATATGTTGGTTGTGAGCAAATTTTTTTCCAAACTTGTACGCGAACTTTAGGGTACCTTTAGGTTTCCTAGTCCCAGCAGTGAAGACCTGATATTCAACAATCCTCTCAGCACTGCCTTGGTCGTTTGAGGTGGAATCTGTAAAGAGTTCTTGGATTGGAATAGTGACAATGCCGATATCCTTATCACCAAGAAAACGATTAGATCTAAGGCGAAAGAAAAGGGAAAGATCAGGCTTAGTAAGGGAAGGCTCATCCAAGGTAAATTTCATGGGGTAATTCCAGCTGGGGCTAGTGCCACCGTTTTTGTCTACAAATGTCTTTTTCTTGTTTTTGGCGTAGCCAAAGATGGACACTTCTACATAGACATCCATAGGATAAAAAAGATTGACATTTTTAATGCCATCGGCAGAGAGCACCGTGATATCAAATGGACGCCATTCCATTGTTGAAACTCTTGAGATATACTATTGGATATGTCCTCAAGAGATTCAGGGAGGAATGGTAATTGAAAGAGAATGTTTTATCTCTGCTTATTTAGATGTTAAAGGGGAAAGGGTGAGCTGGAGCGATTAACTCCCGACCGTAAAAGAAAGGAAGGTTCTGAACAGTCCACTCACAAAATGGAGTTGTATTTAGGACCTTTAATTTACTTTAATTTGTTTCATGACATTCTTCCCCTCTTATTTTATTTATCAGGTTGTTCGTTCAGATACTTTCTTTTATTCTTCAGTAATAATATTTATAGTAATTGTGGATGTGCACTACTTCAGCTACTTTCACTTATGATGTAAATAACTTCCTACTACTTATTATTTTTATGATTGTAACTCCCACAACTGCATAACCTCTCCCCATGATCTCCAAGGTTAATGTCATGTTTAAGACAATCCTTTTATAATCTTCAATGTAATAGTATAAATAGAGGCATGAAATGTGATATGGGATACACTTGAACACTTGATGAAATAAGAAAGTTATCTCTTCTTCTCTTATTCAACTTATCTTCTTATTTTATATTGTTCCTTTGACCTACATTTCTTAACACATTATCAGCACGACTCTAGCCTTCTCCAAAGTTAAGTACAATTCTTCATCCGAAAGGTATAACACGTTATCTTCAACATTTCTTCTTCTCTTCTTGCCATTTCTAGTGATATTGTACTGTGTGAATTAAATCAAATTGTTATCGTGATTATTGATCATTACGAATCAATATGAATCACACTACACTGTGGACAAACATGATAGATTGCTAGTTATTGGCGTTATAAGTCAACACCTTAAACCTATATTATTATCAATATTTTGTCTTCATTTATAGAAATTGTGGTTTGATAAAATAAGTAACTTTACGTTCTGAAATCTGCATAAGTACTAATAAATAGATTAAGGTCATCATCATCACTATATGTATTATGGCAACACAGTCTAAACATTCGTAATGCTTTTATCCATTTATTTATTTTCACTATTATCTTAATTATTTCTGATTTATTTATCTTCTTTGATAGTTTTCACTACGTCGAATTTGTCAAAGCTTGAGTTTGTGGCACTTGACATTTCTGAAAAGAATTACCTATCATGGGTTCTCGATGTTGAGATTCACTTAGCCGCTAAAGGCCTTGGTGACACCATTACTCAGGGTAATGAGGCATCGAGCCAGGAAAAAGCGAATGCCATGATTTTCCTTCGTCATCATTTGGATGAAGGTTTGAAGGTTGAATATTTAACACTGAAAGATCCACTTGAATTGTGGACTGGCCTAAAGGAAAGATATGATCACCTTAAGGCTACGGTATTGCCAAGGGCTCGATATGACTGGATGCACTTACGGTTGCAAGATTTTAAGACCGTAAGTGAGTATAACTCTGTTGTATTTCGAATAACTTCCTAGTTGAAATTATGCGGGGATCCTATGAATGATAAGGATTTGTTAGAAAAGACTCTTACGACTTTTCATGCCTCAAATATGGTACTACAACAGCAATACCGTGAAAGGGGCCTTAAAAGTATTCTGAATTGATCTCATGCCTTCTGGTGGCTGAGCAACATAATACCCTTTTGCTGAAAAATCATGAAGCCCGTCCCACAGGGTCAGCTCCGCTTCCTGAAGCGAATATGGTAGCTAGACGTGATAAGTCTGAAAAAAGACAGAATGATAATCATGGCCATATGAATGTACGTGGGCATGGCAATGGTAAGAGACGATATAATAGTCGTCATCGTGGTGGTCATGGCAAACGAGAGAACAATATGGGTTCTCAAAACAATTCTTCAAAAGGCAAAAGCGATAACTGCCACCGATGTGGCATGAAAGGTCATTGGAAAATTGAATGTCGTGCACCTGAGCATTTTGTCAGGATTTATCAAAACTCCATCAAAATAAAGGCAAATAATGTTGGAGCATCTTCTGCTAATGCCCCAGTGGAGTCTCACTTGATTTTTAAAAATGATTTTGAGGCAGGGCCTTCAAACAAAAATGATGACAATGCCGAGGCAAATCTTGCTTTGAATGATGATGATTTTGAAGGCCTCGATGATCTTACTCATTTGGAAGTTGAAGACTTCTTTGGAGATCAAAACTAAAGTTTGATCATTTTACTGGAGAATGAAATTATGTTGTTATTTTTATTTTCAGTATTTTTTTTTTGTCTCGTTCTAAAGTTGTTTTATTTTCAAGTAGTACTTAAGTTGTCGTATGTTATTGTTAGCTTTTCGGTATTTCTCATGGTGTACTTTATTTTATTTTTTTATGAGGAAAATAAAAAAAATTCAGTTTTCAATTGGATCCAAGATGAGTAATGAAGATTTATGCCTTTTGGATAGTGCTACAACTCACACAATATTAGGAGAAAAGAAAGTTTTCTCTTATTTGGTTATGAAAAAGGTATATGTTAATACAATATCTGGTAGTACAAGTTAATTGAGGGCTCTGGAAAAGCGGCCTTCTTACTACCTGGAGGAACGATATTAACTATTAATAATGCATTGTATTGTAGCAAGTCTCAAAGAAACTTGTTGAGTTTCAAAGCTATTCGCCAAAATGGATATCATGTTGAGACCTCTAACGAAGGAAAGGTTGAATACCTTTATATTACTACAATAAAAGCGGAGAAAAAATATGTGCACGAAAAATTACCCGCATTTTCTTCTGGATTGTACCACACAAACATTGGTGTGGTTGAATCATATGCCATAGTAAACAAAAGGTTTACTACTTTTAATGATTTTATCGTTTGGCATGACCGGTTAGGCCATCCCGATTCTAACATGATGCGAAAAATAATAGAGAATTCAAATGGGTACACATCGAAGAACAAGAAGATTCTTCAATTTAAGGAATTCTCTTGTGGTGCTTGTTCTCAAGGAAAATTGGTTACTAAAGCATCATCAGCTAAAGTTGGGATTGAATCCCCTGCATTTCTAGAACGTATACAGGGTGATATATGTGGGCTTATACATCCTCCATGTGGACCATTCAAGTATTTTATGGTCCTGATAGATGCATCGTAATATGGCATTTGCGAGATTGTTGGCCCAAATAATAAGGTTAAGAGCACAATTTTCAGATTATGCAATTAAGACAATTCGTCTTGATAATGCTGGTGAATTTACATCTCAGGACTTTACTGATTATTGTATGGCCGCTGGAATAGAAATTGAGCATCCAGTTGCTCACGTTCATACTCAAAATGGTCTAGCATAATCATTGATTAAATGCCTCCAATTAATAGCTAGATCATTGCTAATGAGGACAAAACTTCCCCTTTCAGTGTGGGGACATACTATTTTGCATGCAACAGCACTTGTGCGCATAAGGCCAATCAGTTATCATGAAGTCTCCTCATTACAGTTGGCTTTTTGTTAGGAGCCAAATATTTCCCATATAAGAATTTTTGGATGTGCAGTATATGTTTCAATTGCTCCACCACAAGGCACAAAGATGGGTCCCCAAAGCCGGTTGGGAGTATATGTTGGTTATGAATCTCCTTCTATCTGGAGCCTATGACATGAGATTTGTTTACGACTAGATTTGATGATTGTCATTTTGATGAATAGGTTTTTCCAACATTAGGGGGAGAAAATAAATGGCTGGAAAAAAGAGATAGAGATTGGAACGTATTATCTCCATCTCATTTGGATTCTTGTACAAATCAATGCGAACAAGAAGTTCAAAAGATCATTTATATGCAAAATGTTGTAAATCAATTGTCAGATGCATTTACTAACCTTTCACGGGTTAATAAACCGCATATTGCAGCTGTTAATGCTCCAATTCGAGTTGATGTCCGAGCTGGAGAGTATGATAATGCAAATGAGTCTAGGCGACACCTTATACGTGGTAGACCAATCGGTTTCAAGGATAAAAATCCCCGAAAAAGGAAAGGAGCAAATGATCAAGTTGATCATAACATGGAGGCAATTTCTCAAGAGGAGCATAAATACATAGTAATTGATAAGGCCTCACAGGAGGTTCTAGTACCTGAAAATGCTGAAAATGAAGAGATATCAATAAGTTATGTCTCTACGGGAAAATAGTGGAACCGAAATAACATTGTTGTTAAAATTATTTTTGCATTTAATGTTGTAGTTGACATAATGCAACAAGATGAGGATCTTGAGCCAAAATCTGTCGATGAATGTAGACAAAGAAATGATTGGCCAAAATGAAAAACGCAATTCAAGCAAAATTGGCTTCACTCGAAAAACGTGAAGTTTTCGGACCAATAGTCTGAACGCCTAAAGGTGTCAAGCCAGTGGGGTACAAATGGATTTTTGTGCGAAAATGAAATAAGAAAGGTGAAGTCGTAAGATATAAAGCACGACTTATTGCACAAGGGTTTTCGCAAAGGCCTAGTATTGATTATATGGAGACATATTCTCCTGTGCTAGATACAATTACTTTCAGGTATCTAATAAATCTTACAGTCCATGAAAAGCTTGATATACGGTTGATGGATGTTGTCACGGCCTACTTATATGGCTCCCTGGACAATGAAATTTATATGAAAATCCCTGAATGATTTAAAGTTCCTGAAGAACATAAAAGCTCAAGGGAAACTTGTTCAATAAAGCTTCAGAAATCTTTATACTGATTAAAGCAATCAGGGAGAATGTGGTATAACCGCCTTAGCGAGTATTTGCTAAAGGAAGGGTACAAAAATGACCCTATTTGCCCCTCTGTCTTTATTAATAGGTCTAGATCTGAATTTGTTATCATAGTTGTGTATGTTGATGACTTTAATATCATTGGAACTTCTAAAGAGCTTCCAAAGGTTGTAGAGTGTTTGAAGAAAGAATTTGAAATGAAAGATCTTGGTAAGACCAAATTTTGTCTTGGCCTACAAATTGAGCATGTAACAAATGGAATTTTTGTCCATCAATCAACATACACTGAAAAGGTGTTAAAGCGACTTTACATGGATAATGCACATCCATTGAGTACCCCAATGGTTTTGAGATCGCTTGACATAAATAAAGATCCATTTCGGCCTCAAGAAAATGATGAAGAGCTCGTTGGTGATGAAACTCAATATCTTAGTGCAATTGGGGCACTGATGTATCTTGCTAAAAATACCCGGCCAGATATTGCTTTTGCTATAAGCTTATTAGCAAGATTCAGTTCCTCCCCAACAAGAAGACATTTGAATGGTGTTAAGCATATATTTAGATATCTTCGGGGTACTCTAGATATGAGATTGTTATATTCTAATGAATTCAAGTCGGAAATAATTGGCTATGCCGATGTAGGTTATTTGTCTGATCCACATAAAGCCCGATCTCAATTAGGCTATTTGTTTACATATGAAAGTACAACTATATCATGGCGTTCAATGAAACAAACAATAGCTGCCTTATCTTCTAATCATGTTGAGATAATAGCCATTCATGAAGCTAGTCGGGAATGTGTTTGGTTGAGATCAATGACTCAACATATTCAGGAAATGTGTGGTTTTCTTATGAAAAAAGATAATCCAACTATACTATATGAAGACAGTGATGCTTGCATCGCTCAACTGAAATGAGGATACATCAAAGGAGACAGAATAAAGTTCATTTCACCAAAGTTCTTTTTCACGCATGATCTTCAACAAAATGGTGAAATTAGTGTTCAACATGTTCGTTCATGTGAAAATTTGGTTGATCTGTTCACTAAGACATTACCAACGTCAACATTTGAGAAGTTGAGACAGAAGATTGGAATGCGACATCTTCGAAAAATAAAGTGATGTTTTCATGAGGGGGAGTAAGATATGTGTTGTACTCTTTTCCCTTAGCCTAGGTTTTGTCCCACTGGGTTTTCCTGGTAAGGTTTTGAACGAGGCAGCAAATAAAACATATTAGAGATATGTGTACTCTTTTTCATTCACTAAGATTTTTTCCCACGTGGTTTTTCTTAGTAAGGTTTTAAGGAGGCATATTATCTATTTTTTGACATCCAAGGGGGAGTGTTGTAAAACCTATAGTAATTGTGGATGTCTACTACTCCCACTATTTTCACCCATGATGTAAATAACCTCTCACTACTTATCACTTTTATGATTGTAACTCCCACATCTCCATAACCTATCCCCATGATCTTCCCCCATGATCTCCAAGGTTAATGTCATGTTTAAGACAATCCTTTTGTAACCTTCAATGTAATAGTATAAATAGAGGCATGAAATGTGATATGGGATACACTTGAATACTTGATGAAATAAGAAAGTTATCTCTTCTTTTCTTATTATATTTATCTTCTTATTTTATATTGTTACTTTGAGCTACATTTCTTAATAATAACCTGATTATGATTTTATTATCATGAATACACATTTGGCAAAATTGTCAGTGCCTTTGGCTTAGAAAGTTAGGAACAGTTCAAATATCTTTAATCGACCTACAGATTTTGAATCGACTAAAGAGGTGCAGCTCGTTTTATGGATGTTTTGCCACTTTGGCTTGGCTAAGGAACAATTCGATTACATATAATTGACATGCGGACGAGTGGCTCTCGACTAAGGAGCACTCCTTCTTTCTGGTTGAAAAATTCCGGGTTGATATTTTATACTTCAATACCACACAAGAGGGGGTGATTTGTGTGGTGTTCAATTTTTCGCTTGCACTGATTATAGAAAGACATGGTTCTTCTAAATGTTTCTTAACTTACTGTTGCTGAAATAGTAAATGCGGAAAGTAAAAAGCATTAGTATTTTTACGTGAAAAATACCCGGCTCAAAAAGTGAAAAAGCCACAACCTACTACTCAGTAGGATTTTCTCCAACACTTCACTAAATCATTGAGCCAAAACAACATTTACAAAACTCTTTGTAAACTTAAGGATTAACTCTAATCACGTTGTGGCAACCAGCCTCTAACTGTTGCGACAACTTCAAGTTAACTCTAACTTGAATATTCAAAGTACCTAATACAATTGCTTCTAGATAAAGATGAAAGGTACAATTTGAAAACCACCTACTACAATTGAACTAGAATAAAACACAGACACTTGGAACTAGTACTTCTATTTGGTTTATGTAGCTTCAGGTTCGCACACTTGAATCACACAAGAATTGCTAGCAAAATGCCTTGCTATTTTGCTATCAACTTACATTTATCTTCTGCTTTTGTGTGTGCCTGTAGAATGAGAACATCCTGCAATATATGGAGTTAGTAGATTAAGAAACAACTAGAGTTCTAATGCTACTCTTCCTTGGTGGAAGAGTTCGAGTTGTTCTCAACTTCTAACTCCTCTTTTATCTTGGATAGTGTTCTCTTTTAGTATGGATTCCTTCTCCTTATCAATTATGCAACCTTTTCGATCAGGAGATATTAAATATTTCAAGTTAATCTTATCTCCTTCACGTGCATCCCTTATGCTTAAATCTGCCCGTGTCTGTGTACACAAAGGATGGACCCGGTTAATGCCTTGGCTTCGTTTGCCAATCTTCAAACAAAACTTCACTTGGTCCAACAAATTCCCCCCTTTTGATGATGACAAACTCTATTCTTTTCATAAGCTTAGGCCCTGTTTCAACTCAGCTCAACATCAACACAAAATTAGAACATTTTACCTTTTTTAAGTCACTTATCATCAAGGACCAGGTTCATTAGGTTATAAAAAATCATTGTCCAAAGTGTAAGAATGTGATGACCCAAAAGGTCATCCTAATGTAACCCTAGCTAAATCTGTGTCCCGAGGCCTCGAAAGCCTCTGTTAATCACACCTCGATGTGTGTGCGCAGCCCGGGCGTGTGGCCGGGAAGCCTTTATGTGGAAACTTGATAAAAAGTTAAATTTATGGTAATTAATTGATTGAAGTTGACTTTAGTCAACATTTTTGGTACACGGACCCAGACCCGTGATTTGACGGTCCCGGAGGGTTGGTGGAAAAATATGGGACTTGCGCGTATGCCCGGAATCGAATTCCGAGGTCCCAAGTCCGAGAAATGAATTTTTAAAGAAAATTATTTCCTGAAAATAATTAAGACTCTTGAAAATGAAGTTTTATGTGAAATCCGTGTTACCGGGCCCGTAGTATGGTTCCGGAGCCCGAAACATGTCCAATGTATATATTATGAGTTACTTGTGAAATTTGGTGTAAAACGGACTTGAAATGACGTGTTTCGGATCAAAAATGGGAAATTTAGAAGCTTATGAAGTTTGAGAAAATTCTATGGATTTTGGAGTTTAATTCATTGTTTTTGATGTATTTTGGTGGTTTAATTATGTGAACAAGTCCGTAGGATATTTTGGGAGTCGTGTGTGTTTTCGGTTTTGAGCCCCGAGGGCTCGGGTGATTTCCGGGTAGGTGTCGGAGTGCAAAAAGGTCAAAAACATCTGGTGTTTGTGACTTTTCTGGTGTCTGGTAGCTTACTCTATGCGATCGCATAGAGTTGAGAGTGGGGGAGGGGTCTGATGCCTTATGCGATCGCATTGGTGGGGCCGCGATCGCAATGTAGGAGATCCTGATGCTCCGCGATCGCAAAGAGTGCAGTCCAGCTTCTCCACGATCGCATCCTTCTCTCTGCGATCGCAGAGAGTGCAGTCCAGCTTCTCCGCGATCGCAGAGAGCGAAACCCAGCTACCTCCGCGATCGCAATCCCTTGTCCGCGATCGCACTGGACATTTTTGCCCAGTTATTTTAAAAGCCCCAAAACAGAACCTTATACGGGATTTTTCCCATTTTCCACTTCTCTTTTCTTCCTTAAGCCTCCATAACCGAGAATCAAGCTCCCCAACCTCCATAACTCCATAGATAAGTGCTCTTGACCTCGTTTTCTCTTAATTTCTTCAACTAATCACTAGATTCTA
>ML532359.1:0-14666 GCA_005239535.1 Nicotiana rustica | reverse complement strand
CATCAGTTCACACAGAAGACATCGAGGTAGACCCGCAGACGTTCGTGGGCCTTGGCGTCACCTTCTACTCTTCACTTTCAGCTCTGTCTTTATATTTCAAAGACAGTCCTATGTACTTATTTTCAGACCTTTGTTTTTAGTAATCTCTTAGACAGTTCGTGAGTATGTAACACCAGTTCTGGGATTTGTATATGGGTTTTACTTCGAAAGTGCTATGTTACTTTTGGCTACTTGTTAACCTTCATATTGTTGACCATCGAGGCTTTAGTCATCTTGTCTGTTTTAGTTGTTAATGAATTTTATCTAGTTCAAACGTTGGCTTTTCTAGCGGATTTAATGTTAGACGCAGTCATGGCCCGAAGGTGGGATTTCGGTCATGACAAAGAACAACCTTTTCCCTTTTTTGGCATCATCGAATAGTTGCATAAATATGTAAGATAACCAGATTCTAGAAATTACTCATGTCCATTGGGATACTTCAAATGCAATCATGGATTTAATCATCATATATCAATCTAAGGGTCTCGCCCCGAGGTTCTGGGCCGTTTACCCATGTTGATATAATGAGAAAGATAGGTTACGTTGGTACTCAGTTGAGTAAGACACCGGGTTCCCATCGCGGCCCATCAATTTGGGTCATGATACTAAGGATATTAGCCATCTAAGAAATATCAACAAACAGTTAGAGAAAAGCGGTGAATTTCATTGATTGATAAGATCCTACCACAAAGCATAAGAAGAAATAAAGACATTGGAACATGAGCAAAAGAAACAACAAAAAAATCCTGAACTGGGTCACTAGTTGATCTACACTAGGCTAGGAGGTTTAAGGCTAGGAAGGATCAGGTTCTTGGTTTTTTCCTTGGAGTGGTGTAGCATATCCTGAAGAATGCCATCATTCTTCTCCTTTTCGTTTGCCAGCTCAGCTCTGAGAGAATCTCTCCCAATCTCCACTTCTGTCAACCTCTTCTTCATCCTATCAATCTCAACATCCTTAGCCCCGCTTTCTTGCACCAAAGCTCGCACTTTGATATTCACTAGTACCTTTTTGGATGAACCAGGTTCTTTAGGAGTGGTTTGAACTCCATAGTCACAAGCAGTTAGAGTGTTTTCCCTATAAAGATACTTGCTTGTATCAACTTCCCATTTCTTGATAGGTACCTTGAAGCGTGCAAGTACAATTGTGAGAATAAAACCATAGGGTGTGGAATGAGTCTTGGTGCCATTTAGAACCCTATCAAGAAGCTGGATTATAAATCCAGGCCAATTTATTTGCCTCCCACTGTCCAAACATTCCATAAGGACTAGGTCCATGAATGTGGCAGTGTGCCTCCTTTCCTTCCTTGGCAACACACATTTGTTGACAAATTCGAATAGCACTTTGTGGGGTGGCTCATCTCACTTTTGTAAATAGCCTTAGGCTCAATTTCCTTTTCATTGTCACCAAACTTCCTAGTAATGGCAAGGGCAGTAGGTAGATTCTCTAGACTTGGCCATTTGAGCTTATTATAATCATTGTACCCTTTAGCAGGTACACCCAAGATCTCTCCTATTTCTTTCTCATCAAAAGTCACTGTCACCCCTTGACCACACTGGTGACCTTACCATCCGTGATCTCATCATTAGCCATGAACTCCACAATTTCAGTTCTGGCCAGCCTTCCATCCATCTGAAGGACCATGTCCTTCCAGCCTTGCAACTGTAACTTCCAGCAGCATTAACATTCCTTCCTCCTCTAAGTCCCTGAGGAGTCTGACTTCCAAGATGGTTCTCTTTCAAAATTTAACCATCTTGTACTTCTCAGCATCGGAATCTTCTTCTTCTTCCTCTCCACGCCATTTTCCTTCCTCCACAATTTTCACTTTTCTTGATTTCACAGCAGACCTGGTTCTTTTAGCCAAAGTGGATGGTCAGCGGACTTTGACTTTGAAACAGACTTCTTTATGGAATTCTTGGCTTTCTTAGATTTAGTAGTCACAACCTCCGTTTCTTCTATTTCATCTTCATCCCGAAGGGCCAGGTCCA
This sequence comes from Nicotiana rustica, assembly GCA_005239535.1. Classification (NCBI taxonomy): domain Eukaryota; kingdom Viridiplantae; phylum Streptophyta; class Magnoliopsida; order Solanales; family Solanaceae; genus Nicotiana; species Nicotiana rustica. Next base: position 12,641 of record ML532359.1, on the reverse strand, counting down.
TCTCATCAATATCAACAGCCTCAATAGGCTCAACCACCTTCTTCTTTCCCTTACCATCAGCTTTTCTCTTACTTTCTTCTAAAGCCTTATCCAGATCAGCCTCACTCTACTTCTTCTGACTTCTTATAGCTCTTCCTCTTGTGGGAGTAATTTCTACAGGGATAGAAGAGGCAGCCTTCATTTTCTTGTTTGCCCTAGCAGTGCCAGGGGTTTTAACTCCTGAACTTCCCTTCTTCTTGGGATTATAACTTTCAGTTACCCTTTTCAGTAGGTCTGCGAGAGTTTCATGTTCAGATGGAACATGTTCATCAACATTCTTCCCTAGTCGAACCAGGCCCTCAGCAGCTTCTACATACCCATTTTCCCCTGTTTCTCTTAGCACTTGTTTCTTTAGTTAGGACAACAGGAGTGGGTGAAGAATCAACCACTTCTTTTCCCATACCCCTTACAGTACTTCCAGCACCCTCTCTCTCCTTTTCTTTTCTCTTTTTATTTTTACCACCCAATTTTCCAGACTCAGTAGTCATGCACTTGCCATAGATCCTACCAGCACAAACTTATTCTCCAAATTCGTAGCAACCTCACAAAATAGTTTCAAGAGTAACTTTAGGGACGGATGTCACTTGTTCTATTTCAAAAGAAACCATTTCTTCCCCCTCAGTAGCAGATTTGAATGATTCATCAGATTCCTGGGGTTCTTCTTCCCTACCCGCTTTGAATTATTCATTTATTTTCTTGATCTGCTTTCCACCAGCGAAAATATTATGAGCCATCACTTTTAAATTTCTTAGAGGTTGATGTGGTTGAAGGGGTGATAGAAGGTGCGAAAGTCGTTTCCTAGGGTGGTAATGAAGGATTTTCAGAGATGTTAGTCGTTTATGTGGTTGAGTATGAAAGAAAAGAGATTGAGTGTTGTTTGGAAGATGAGAGAAGGTGGAGAGTATTTTGACGGCTTGAAAATTTGAAGTGAAGAAAACCCTAGGCCTAATCAATTTAAATATGGGTGTTTAATTGGGTAACAGCAGCCTTTCACAAGTCTAATCAAACTGAATTTCTATTTGAAAAGACGTTGGAAAGAGTTCCTAGAATATAGGCACTTAATGTGATTTTGGACTCTTTTTGAATGAAACTGGTTCATTTTTTGTAACGGATAAGTTCAAAGGGTTTAAGATTAAATGGGACTCTTCTCTTAATCATGATCCAAATATAATTATGCATAGTGGAGAATACATACCAAGTAATCTTGATGAGCCAGGTTCTTCACTCATAAATCTCTTGTGTAAGTCTGCATTTTCCAAGAAAATAGAGATAATATCATTAGATATTAATGAGTCATTTTAGCACATGTCATAAGAGTATACTATTGAAAGTATGATATTAATCAAAGTCTAAGCTAATTATGTACAAAATTTACAGATTTTCTAACCAAATTTTTTTTCCGTTTGTTTTTCAATTTTTTTCAATTGTAAAATTTGAAATGGTCCTTTTATGTGATCTTAATCATCCCTAATTCTAATATGTTACATTCAAAGTGATCTCTACTTAGAGATTTTGTGAAGATGCAAGCTATTTGCTTGTCATTAGCACAAAACTCCACAGTAGTCAAACCATTTTCATAGTTGTCCCTCAAAATGTGATGCCTTACATCTATGTGATTATTTATTTTATGATGAATCAGGTTCTTGGTCATACTAATTGCACTAGTGTTATCAAAAAATATGGGGATACAACCTACATCAATCCCAAAGTCCATTAATTATTGTTTGATCCACAACAATTGAGCACAACATGAAGCAGCAACAACATACTCAACTTCAGCAGTAGATAAGGCCACAAAATTTTGCTTTTTGGTGGCCCAAGACACAAGACATGAGCCAATAAAGTGTGCCATACCTGAAGTGCTCTTTTTATCCCTAAGAAAACCTGCATAATCAGCATCAGCATATCCCACTAGATTGAAATTACTACCTTTTGGATACCATAGACAAAGGTCAGTGGTGCCTTTTAGGTATCTCAAAATCCTCTTGACAGCGGTAAAGTGATACTCTTTTGGATATTCCTAAAATCCAGCACAAAGGCCTATACTGAAAATAATGTCAGTTCTGCTAGTAGTGAGATACAACAATGAGTCAATCATTCACCTATACAACTTCTGATCAACAGATGAACCAGGTTCATCTATATCCAACTTTGTAGTTGTTGCAATAAGAGTGTTTATTTCTTTGGAATCTTCCATTTTAAACCTTTTAAGCAACTCCTTTACATACTTTTGTTGATAAATCATAGTTCCATTTGAATTTTATTTCATTTGTAAGCCTAAAAAGAAATTAAGCTCACCCATCATGCTAATTTCAAATTCACTCCCCATTAGTTTAGAAAATTCTTTACTTAACTTATCAATAGTTGCCCCAAAGATTATATCATCAACATATATCTGAACTACCAAGAGATCTTTACCTTTTTCTTTCAAGAATAATGTATTGTCAATTTTACCTCTCTTGTAGTCATGCTCAAGCAAGAATTTTGATAATCTTTCATACCATGCTCTTGGATCCTGCTTGAGTCCGTAAAGTGTTTTATCAAGTTTGTACACGTGATCAGGACATCTCTTGCTTTCAAAGCCTAGAGGTTTTTTGACAAACACTTCCTCCTTTAGATATCCATTGAGGAAGGCACTCTTGACATCCATCTGATGGAGAGTGAATTCCATGTAAGCACCAAAGGCTATGAGGAGTCTTATTGCTTCCAACCTTGCAACTGGAGCAAAGGTTTCATCATAGTCTATTCCCTCCTCTTCACTATATCCTTGAACCACCAATCTTGCCTTATTCCTTGTAACTGTTCCATCTTCATCAAGCTTGTTTCTGAAGACCTACTTTGTGCCAATTACTGATATGCCATTGGGTCTTGGTACTAGATGCCAAACTTGACTCCTCTCAAATTGGTTGAGTTCATCTTGCATTTTATTTACCCAATATATCTTGCAAAGCCTCAGTAACATTTTCAGGTTCAATAAGAGACAAGAAATCATAAAAAGTGCAAAGATTCTTCAATGAAGATTGGGTTTGATTCTAGAGGTTGGATCAGTAATTATGTTCTCAATGGGATGAGAACTTTGATACATGTAAGGTTTCACAACCAGATGGTTTCCCCTAGATGTTCTTTCAATGTTTGTTGTTGAGGAAGAGGTTCATGGACAGGTTCCATTAAGGTTTGAGGATCACTTCCTCTTTGTTCTATTCCACCTGTCATGTTGTCCTGAGTGGAAGGACATGTTCCTTCCTCTAGTGCAGCTTCAGTCGGGATGTGGTTTTATTTGAGTTTCTTACCATCCCAATTGCTTCATCATCATGTTCCTTCCTCTAAGCAAGAATTTTAGTTTCAACAAAAATCACATGTACACTTTCTTCTACACACATAGTTCTTTTTTTATAAATCTTATAAGTTTTACTATGTGAAGAATACTCCCTTATCACTTCTGTGATCAAACTTACCTATGGAGTTTTTACCATTATTGTGCACAAAGCACTTGCATCCAAATACCCTAAGATGGGGTATGTTTGGTTTTCTCCCTTTAAGTAACTCATAGGGAGTCTTCTATACAAGTGGTCTAGTCATGCACCTATTTATGATGTAGCATGCAGTGTTCACAGCTTCTGCCAAGAAGCTATGGGGAAGTTTACTAGAAAGAAGCATAGTCCTAGCCATATCTTCAATTGTCCTATTCTTTATTTTAACTACTCCATTATGTTGTGGAGACTAGGAGCAGAGAAATTATGATCTATGTCATGCTCATCACAATATTCATCAAATATTTCATTCTCAAATTCAGTGTCATGATCAAACCTAGTTGATGCAAGTTGATTACCTAGTTGTTTCTGAGTTTTTCTAACAAAAGAAGTAAAAATGTCAAATGCTTCATCTTTAGATGTTAAAAGCAATGTCCAAGTAAACCTAGAATAATCATCAACAAGCACCATCACATATCTGCTTAATGTTCTCATTGGACCACAAAGATCCATATGGACCAGTTCCACCATCCTGGTGGTGCTTACCATTTTCTTGTTTTTAAAAGAGGATCTTAATTGCTTCCCCTTTGCATAAGCCTCACAAACTTTATCTTCCTTGAACTTTATGTTAGGCAGCCCTATCACCAGGTCCTTGGAGACTAATTTGTTGAGTTGACTCATACTAGCATGTCCAAGTCTCTTGTGCCAAAGGAAGGGATCATTATCCAACACACTTAAGCAAGTGAGTTCATTTTCTGAAAGTGTGGACATATCTACAACATATATGTTGTTCACTCTTTTTCCCTACAAAACAATCTTGTCAGTGGTAATATTAATCACAAAGCAATTGGTAGAGGTGAATGCTACGATGTTACCTTCATCACACAATTGTGATACACTTATTAGACTGTACTTCAGCCTATCTATCAAGTAGACATTCTTAATAGAGTGAGAATCAGTCTTACCTACCTTTCCAACCCCAATGATCTCACCTTTCTTCTTATTTCCAAAGGAGACATTACCTCCTTTGAGGTCCTCAAGTGAAAGGAACTGGTTCTTTTTACCTGTCATGTGCTTTGAGAAGCCACTATCCATGTACCGTATTTGGATGATCCCATTCACTTGGACCTGCACAAAAAGAAATCGGGGGTTAGTCTTAGGAACCCAAACTAGTTTGGGTCCCTTTCTATAGGCAAAAGGATGAATCAAATTCTTTTTAGCCAACTTCATAGCCTATTCTTCCCTTGAAAATTCTTTGTTCTTTTGACTTGCCTTTTCTTTTGTAGTGCATTCATTTTTATAGTGACCTATTTTACCACAGTGTGTGCAAATCTTGTTCTTAGGAAGTGTGAGGTACTTGCTTTTGGGATCCCATTTAGGTGGCAGATTCCTAGAGCCAAGTCCTTTTCTGTTGCTACTATGATGTTCCTATAGCCATGAAAGTGCATCGGAGGACTTGTTCCATTTACCAGTTCTGTCCAGCTCATGCTTGACCTTTCTTTAGAATTCATACATGCCCATCCCTTTTATAGAACTCATCTTTAATTTTTCCTACACTTTCTTCTAGAATGAGTTGTGTGTGATCAGTTGTCTTCTTACCTGTTCCTAATTTGAGTTTTAGATTTTCATATCTAAGTTCTAGGACATTTGAATCAAGTGCATCAACCTGGTTCTTCAAGGCAGTATTTTCACTTACAGTTTCACTAACCGTAAGTTCCAAGTTTTTGCACTTTACTTTCAAAATCACACATTCTTTAGACAGTTATTCTTTTTCATTGTCAACATCCTCAGATTCATCAATTAGATTTAGAATTAACTCAGATAGCCTTTATTTAGGCAAAAATTTAATCTTGTCTTTGAGGTGAATTACACTTACCTCGATTTCCTCATCAGATTCTCCAATGGCCATAAGTGATTGTTCATACCCATCATCATCATCTGAGCTTTCTCCCCAAGCAACAACCATAGCCTTGGTTGATCCTTTGTTTTTCTTGAGTTGAACATGTTCCTTCTTCATGTTCCTTTGTGCAGCTCTTTCCTTCTTCCATTCAATTTCTCATTGAGGTCAGTTTTTGATGTGGTGATCAGTCTTCCTACACTTGTAGCATCCGTCATTGGTTTTCTTTTCAGGAACTTTTGACCTGTTGTAGCTTCCACTTCTTGAAGGACCCTTTCCTCTCCTTAGGTACTTCTAGAAGTCCTTTGTGATCATATCCATTTCATCATCTTCTAGATTAGAACCTTCAGTTATTTTGAGTGCCAGACTCATTTCCTTCTTAGGTACATCCATCTTCATGGTTTGTCTCATAAGTCCATAAGCAGTAAGATTTCCAATTAATTCATCCAATAGGAGGGTGGCAATGTTCTTTGATTCCTGAATGGAAGTGATTTTTCTCTCCCAAGTAACAGGCAGAACCCTTGTCAAAATATTCTAGACTCTATCTTCTTCAGGAATAATCATTCCAAGAGACTTTAGTCCATTTGTCAATGTAGTGAACCTTGTGTACATCTCTTGAATGGTTTCCCTTTCCTTCATAGTAAAGTTCTCATCTTGAGAATACTGTAGAGTTCCTCTGGACCTCTTCACCTGAGGTGATCCTTCATGAGCCACCTGCAGAGTGTCCCAAATTTCCTTAGCAGTGGTACAACTTTGGATTTTACTGTACTCATCTTGACCAAAGTCCACAAACAAGCCATTTCTTGGCTTTAGCATTCTTCTCTCATTTCTTCAAGTCCTCAGCAGTGCAGTCAGCTCTTGTCTTTGGCAAATCTACTCCTTCAATATTTTTATTCAGGGTAGCCAGTGGACCATCGGTGATAATGTCCCATAGCTCATAATCTTCTCCTATGATGTAATCTGTCATCCTGTTTTTCCCCCAGGAGTAGTACTGGCCATTGAAGAGTGGTGTCATACAAGTGGATTGCCCTTCCCAGTTTCCAGATGGTGCACTCATCTTGATCTTCTCCTAAGGTGTTAGACTCTTCAAGAATAACCCGTTGTAATTCCAATTGATGTTTTATACTTCAATACCACACAAGAGGGGGGTAATTTGTGTGGTGTTCAATTTTTCGCGTGCACTGATTATAGAAGGGCCTGGTTCTTCTAAGTGTTCCTTGGACATGGTAGTATGCATACCATTCAAAAAAATTCCAAACATGATCTTGTCATTGGTCTTCCAAAACTAGATTTTTCAAAAGATCATATTTGCGATGCATGTCAATTAGGAAAACAAACTCGTTCATCTTTCAAAATCAAAAACATTGTCTTTACTACTAAACCTCTTTAACTCTTGAATATGGATTTATTTGGTCTAACTAGAACTGCTAGTATTGGTGGTAGAAAATATGCTTTTGTTATTGTAGATTATTTTTCTCATTTCACTTTGGTTATTTTTCTGAGTCATAAATACGTAGCTCTAAGGAATTTTGAAGTTTTCTGTAAGAAGGTTCAACGTGAAAAAGGATAATATATTTCCACTATCAGAAGTGACCATGGAGGAGAATTTGAAAGCAGAGCATTTGAAAACTTCTGCAATGACCAAGGAATCTCTCACAACTTCTCTTTGCCAAGGTCGCGTCAACAGAATGGAGTGGTAGAACGTAAAAATAGAACTTTACAGGATATGGCAAGAACCATGATTGTAGAAAACTTTATACCCCACCACTTCTGGGCAGAAGTTGTAAGCACAATATGTCATATTATTAACAGGTGTTTGATTCGACCCATTCGTAAAAGGACTCCATATGAGCTATGGAATGGTAAGAAACCCAACATCAGTTACTTCCACCCATTTGGATGCAAATGCTTCATCCACAATAATGGAAAGAATAATTTGGGTAAGTTTGATCCAAAACGTGATGAAGGTATATTTCTTGGATATTCTCCATCAAGTAGAGCGTATAGAGTTTACAATAAAAGAACTTTATGCATTGAAGAATCAATTCATGTTGTTTTTGTGTATTAACCCTCATTCAAGGAATGAAAAACTTTCTAAAATATAAGGAAATTTCTATTGTCCCAAAGTCTTTTGTTATAGGAAAAGACTGTCAAGATGAGTCAACCAGTCAGCAGAATCAGACAGTTGAGGAGCATATTGAAATCCAGGAATCTTCTTCTACAGAACAGTCAACTACTGAGGAAATGGAACCAACCACAAACGTCCCAAATGAGTGGAAAAGTGAACCTGGATATCCTCAAAAATTTATTATTGGAAATCCATAGGAAGGCCTTAGTACCAGAAGATCTCAGATTTTCAACTCTCACATGGCTTTAATTTCGCAACTTGCGCCAAAGAAGGTGGATGAAGCCCTGAAAGACGTCTATTGGATTAAAGCAATGAAAGATGAACTTGATCTATTTTAAAGAAATGAAGTGTGGAAATTGGTTCCAAAACCATCAAATGCTTCTATTGTAGGAACTAAATGGGTCTTCAAAAATAAGTTGAATGAATCCGGGCAAGTGGTTTGTAACAAAGCACAGCTAGTTGCTCAGGGTTACTCTCAGTAAGAGGGAATCGACTACGATGAAACATTTGCACCAGTAGCAAGATTGGAATCTATTCGGATACTACTTGCTTTGTTGCTCATAAAGGATTCAAATTATTTCAAATGGATGTAAAAAGTGCTTTTCTAAACGGATACATCTCTAAAGAAGTATTTGTGAAGCAACCTCCTGGCTTTGTAAGTGACACCTTCCCAAATCATGTATTCAAGTTGTCTAAATCTCTATACGGACTAAACCAAGCTCCCCGAGCCTAGTATGAAAAATTAAGCTCATTCCTTCTAAATCAAAGTTTCAAACGAGGTAATATTGACACAACCTTGTTTATTAAGCACTCAATTCAGGGTAATATTATTACTCAAATTTATGTTGATGATATTATTTTTGGAAGTCCTAACTTTGTACTATGTGAAGAATTCGCTCTTGCTATGAAAGGTGAATTCTAAATGATCATGATGGGATAAATAACTTTCTTTCTTTGACTGCAAATCAAACAGTCTCCCAAAGGGATCTTTATCAGCCAAACCAAGTACATCAAGGAACTTATAAAGAAGTTTACCATGGAGAATGCAAAGACCATTGTAACTCCAATTAGTCCAACAACTACGGTTGAAGAAGATAATAATGGAAAAAGTGTTGATGAAACAATGTATAGAGGAATGATTGGATCTTTATTATATCTCATTGTTAGTCGACCAGATATAATGTTCAGTGTGTGTAAATGTGCAAGGTTTCAGTTGGGTCCAAAGGAATCCCATCTTACTACAGTTAAACGCATTATTAGATATCTTATTGGGACCTCTAAATTAGTATTATGGTATGCTCACTCTAACAAATTTGTTTTAAAAACATACGCAGATTTTGTAGGTGATAAGATTGACTGGAAAAGTACTAGTGGTACACGCTAACTGTTGGGAAATGCACTAATTTCCTAGCATATCAAGAAACAAAATTGTGTTGCCTTGTCAACGACTGAAGCAAAATATTTTGGTTGTTGGAAGTTGTTGTACACAAGTTCTTTGGATCATGCATCAACTTCTCAAATATGATTTATCCATTACCTCTACTCCGATATTTTGTGATAATACTAGTGCTATATGTTTGTCAAAAAAAATTGTGTATCTTTCTAGGGTAAAGCATATAGAAATTAACAATTATTTTATTCGTCATCATGTTGCAAACGTTGATATTGTATTAGAATTCATTAGTGCTGAGTCTCAACTTGCTGATATTTTTACAAACCTTTTTTAGAAGAAAGATTTTGTTTACTACGAAAAAGATTGGCATTATGCCTATTTTGTGAAAAATCTTTCGTATCTGTCTAAAATATATTATTTCCTTGCTTAAGTTTGTTTAATTGTTGAAGTGTATTAATTCCGATGTGAGTTTAATTATTACACTTCCATTAGTACCGTCGAAGCAATTCCTCAGAAGTGTCACTTCCTTCTGAACCCTTCTTTTCCCTTAACCAATGCAACCCTTCAATCCTCCAAACGCCTAGACAAGTACCCTTTTCTCCCTCTCATTATTCATCTCCTCTAAACAAATTCCCTACCATTGTAAAAATAAACCTCTTATCTTCCATTACTACCAGACGAAGCAGATATTTTCAGAAAACACATAACCCAGAAGAAACTGTAGACTTGGAATCATCCATCGACTGAGACTTCCTCAAAACCGACAATGAAAATAGTGAATCCTCGGATGATCTACCTATTAGCCAGAAAAAGGAAGGAAAGAGGCATGTGGAGAAAACCTCCAAAAAGCCTACATGCAAGAAAGGGAAAGTGAAAAGTACAGAATTTGGCCAGAGGACAAAATAATCTTCTATGGACCAAGTGAGAAATCAAAGTTTGAGTCCTATAAGTCAAAATACATGGCTTATGGACGCTCTGTAAGTCTTTCTCTTATGAAAAATCTGCAGTGTAATGTGATTGCTATTTTTGACTTTCAACATCTTTCTTCTCTATTCGATACTATTGGAAATTCTATGTATGAAGAACTTGTGAGAATGTTTTATGCCAATTTGTTTGTTAATGATAAAGAAGACTTGGAGTCCATAGTTTTAGGCACTCAAATTGTTCTTGATTCTTACCAATTTGAGAAGATATTTTCTGTTAAGTTTAACGGGTATGATGTTTTTGTGCAAAATTCCTTGCCAAAAGATTTTGAAGTTTCCTTAGAAGAGGCAAAAGCCTTCCTATCTTATAATCCTCCTAACATTGGTCCTCAAAATGTCGAGTTTGAACACCCTGTTTTGGCTCACATGATAACCAATACTTTACTTCCTAGAACTGGGTCCCTCTTCACTTTGTCTACCAAAGATATCGTTGTTCTCTACTGTCTTGTGAACAATAAAATACTTGACTGGTTTGTGTGGATTCGTCAGTATATGCTTGAAAGTATCATGGATATATCCTCTTCTGCTGCTTGTCTACCATATGGCTTGTTTATCTCACATATTCTTGAAGTTATGAAGGTTGATTTGGCACCTTTCTCACCCAAGCACATTACAATACCTATGATAAGACAGTCTTTTTTATAATGGGTTACACTATAAGTGACGACAGATGGGCCAAGCATGCCAAAGTTGAAAGTGCTCCAGTACATGTTGAAGCTCCCACTGGACCAACAGAGCCTCAGTCGACTGCCTCTAACAGTCTACAGCAGAGTCAGCAAAATCAAGATAGGGTAAAACTCTTTCTTATTGCAATGAAAGAACAGGTGGACAAATTCAGGGAAGTCACGAAGGAAACAGGTACAGATGTGGCCAAGCTCAGGATGGACATGGGAGCCATGCAGAGGAAGGGAATAGGGCATTCAACTCCACGACAAAAAAGATGGACAAACTCGCCACAGAAGTTGAAACCTCCTATGACTCCTTCTGGACCAAAGTGATCCATACCCTGAAGTATTTTCTAGGGAGAAACTTAATAACGTCCAAATCCACTTGTCACGCCTCTTTTTCGCACACCTATTACGTGGTTGAGTTAGAAGAGTTTTTTCAATTAAAGTGACGTTTTGAAAAGGATTATTTATTATTTAGAGTCGCCACTTGGAATTGAGTTTTGGTGTTCCAAGTCACCTTTTATTGAATCCCTTATCATTTGACTCCTAATTTATGGTCTACGAAGACAGAAGACTGAATAAGGAATTCTGTTGACCGAGGGGAAGGTGTAAGGCACCCCTCGAGTCCCGTGGTTCTAGCACGGTTGCTTTTATTGACTATTGTAAGGCTTAAATTAATTTCTGGTTATTCTTATATTTTATTGATTATGGCTTATTTATTACTGCTTAATTAATTATTATATTTTATTAATTGTATTTACCAAGATGCAGAACGCACACAAGGTACTTCTTTGAAATTAAATGTTAAGCCAAGGTACGGAATATACACATGGTTATAACATAATTATTTTAAATCTAAAGGTATCGAGACGCGGAATGCGCACATGATCCTTTTATTATTTAAGCATATCAACCCAAGGTTCGGGTATGAACACATGGGCTAATATTTGGAGTGCGTCTAAAGCATTTCTACGAATATTCATTTATAAAAAATAAGACTCATGTCACGCGAACGTATACACAATTAATAACATTTTATTATTATTAAGATTGTTTGGTCAAAGTCGCGCGAACGCGTACTTTGCCTTATTTCAGAAATCATAATTATGTCACGTGTGCGTGTACACCACCAAGATAATAAATTAGAATAAGCGCCTAAAGCATCTAATGGTATGAGTTATGGCTTTAAAACTAATTTAAGATTTATGTGGAGCCATATATTATGGAATCTTGTGGGAGAAGTGTAAGACTGAATTAGTTAGCAATTTAGTAAGAGAATAAGTTTTATACACTAAGTTTATTGAGGTTATTTAGATGAATTATTATATCCTATGTTTACAACTATTAAACAAGTTGCAAGTTAATCTAATTAAGGTATCTAATTGCTGAAGAGTCAACAAAATAAAAGTATTTGAAGTTATTCGGTGGGTCAGCCCCCTTTTTATAAAAATGGAAACTAAAATTGTTAGGCCTAGAAATTTCATTTGGCTCATAGGAACACAATAAAAATGAAAGCAGTAGCAGTATTCTACAACCCAAGCCCTTTCTTAATTAATCTTGAAGCCCACGTATCTTAGCAACCCATTTTGTCAAACTCTATTCCTTTTAAATCAATTCAAGGTCATCTTACGTAATTTAAGTTATATCTGTGTTCCGAGTCTCCGAGAGCCTCCGTTAGTCTCACCTCGATATGCGTGCGCAGCCCGGGCGTGTAGCCGAGAAGCTATTATGTGAAAATTGGATAAAAATGAGTTTTGATAATTAATAAATGAATATAGTTGACTTTGGTCAACATTTCTGGTAAACGGACCCGGACCCGTGATTCGACGGTCCCAGAGGGTCCGTAGGAAAATATGAGACTTGGACATATGCCTAGGATCGAATTTCGAGGTCCCAAGCCCGAGAAATGAATTTTTAAAGAAAATTGTTTTCTGAAAATAATAAAGGATTTTGAAAATGAATATTTATGTGAAAACCATGTTACCGGGCCCGTATTATGATTCCGGAGCCTGGAACAGGTTTATTATATGTTATGTGACTTATCTGTGAAATTTGATGTAAAA
>ML532358.1:0-14743 GCA_005239535.1 Nicotiana rustica | reverse complement strand
TATATATATTTAAAGCGTCACTCACAGAACAAAAATGGCCAATGTACTGGCAAAGTTCATCTTTTCCTTCTGCTTGACACCCAGAAGCCCCAAATCCTGGATCCGTCTCTGATTCCAAAAGTTCAAACATGAGAAATCTTTGCAGGTATATATAAAAAAAAATACACAAAGAAGTCAACAAAATAAAATTTAATTAATTGAAAAAAATAATTAAAATTGTTTTTAAGTAGTGAATCTTAGAAAGTTGAATTTTTCACCAGCGAAAGGATTTAGCCAGAGAGATTGCGAGGGGTTTGGTAATTGGGGGAATATTTAGAGTTTTACACCTTTTAGACAATGTTTAAAAAGGTAAAACGGTGTAGTTTTCTTTTCCTAAATTGTATGTATATATTTTCTTTTAATAAAGTTGCCCAAACAGCCGTCTAGGGCGTGTTGTATTCAAAAAAGCGCAAGAAAGGGGTTAAACCTTACCTCAGAAAATACAACAACGGTGATGCAAATACCCAAAAAATAAGGACAACAGGTTCATATATATACACTCTCCTTCCTGAACCTATGAACAAAAAAATTCGACTTTTCATACTTTGTTTTTATACTAGGAAGTTGCCATTTATCTAGGAGAAAAGGTCCTTTTGCACTGTTGGACAATTGTTGGAACGAATGGAACACCCTTCTCTGATTTGTGGTGGTAGCCAATTTATCAAGACAATCCGCTACCGAATTACCTTATCTGAAACAAATTACTGACAGTAGCTCTAGTTTGTTTAACTATGAAGGAAGCTCTGTCTATCACCCTCTTTATCTTCACATTGTTTGTGTTTCCTTCCGCGAGCATATCTGCAATGACCTTTGAGTCTAGTTCGAGAGAAAAATTAGTGTATCCATTTTGACTACACCATTTCCTTCCAAACTTTGTAGCCGTAGCCTCTGCCGTGGTATTACTATCACAGCTGATAGGAATAGAAAATGCAATAATCAGATCCCCTTGACTGTCCCTGACCACCCCTTCAATGCCTGCCTTAACATTTTCTTTGCAGAAACTACCATCCGTATTAATCTTGACCGTGCCGGGTAGAGGGAATTTCCATATAACTTGAATCCATTTTTGGGATGGTCTGAGTCTCTCAATTTTATCACATAATAGGGGCCACTCCATTTGAGTATAGTCACAAGGAACTATGTTAGAGATAACTGATTTCAAAGTTCAAATGATTTGGTGTCTCATAGTGTTCAACTGAAACTTCTTCTATTTTCAATATCTGCATGCATTCCTTTGTTTCCAGAGTTCCCAACAAATAATCGTGGGAGCTATCAGAAGAATTTGATTGGGCACTTAATTGTTGGTAATTATCTCCCACCATCTCTTAAAGATAGCAATAACATGTTCCTGTTGGTGTTTGATTCTAAGTGCATTTCCGATATTATTCCATATGAAGTTGGCGGCTTCACTACTATTGAAAATATGCTGCACTGTTTCTACCTATGCAGAAGAGCAACAAGAACATCTGAAAATACTGTTAGTACCAAATCTGCAAATAACATCATCAAATGGCAATCTATTTTTGAAAGTTCTCTAAGTTATAAAAGACATTTTGAATGGGAAAGAATTATGCCAGATTTTGTTTATGAACTCATTCTTATGTTTTTTGAATCTAATAGAGTGCCATGCTGAGTTAGAAGAAAAGTTCCCATCATTAGAGATGATCAAAACAAGGAAGACGTCCTCATTTGGATCCCCAATTTCCAGGTGAGCAATATTATCAGTAAAATGAGCGGGGAGAAGATCATTGAGTTTCCCAATATTCCATTCTCCGTTATACATGAAGTCTTTCACCTATAATTTAGTAGATCTCTTGTAACGACCAAATCAGTCATTTTTCTTTCTAGAACCCCGTGCCCCAAAATGAGACTTTTTGTACTTGCTTTTAGTGATTTATGACTTGCGGGGATGGCTGGTTCGGGATTTAGAAGAGTTTGGGGTGGAATAGGAACACTTAGTTCCTTAAGGTTGGCCTTAAAGGCTAAGTTTGACTTCGGTCAACATTTTTAGTAAACGACCTCGTAATCGGGATTTGAAGGTTCCAGTAGGTTCGTATGATAATTTCAGACTTGGGCATATGTTCTAAACGGGTTTAGGAGGACTCGGGAGCGTTTCAACGCCAAATAGTGAAATATGATTCTTTAAGTTCAAAATTTGAGGTTTGGAACGTGTTTTTATCGAGGTCCGAAAAGAATTCCGAGACAGGGAATAGTTCCGTCATGTCATTTATGACTTGCTCGCAAAATTTGGCATCATTCCGAGTACGATAAGTATGTTTCGGCGTGTTGGAAGTGAATTCAAGAACTTGAAGTTCAAAGTTTGATTCAATTTGGTTTTGGGGTAGGATTCTTAGTTTCGTTTTTGTTTTTCGTGTTTCGAGAATTCGAACGATTCCGTATTATGAATACACACCTGTCAGTGCCTTCCGACGGGGTCCCGGGGGGATCGGGTGAGTTTTGGACCCCTCAGAGCTAATTGCATGAGACCAGATTTTGCCCCGTTCTGGTTTTCTTCTTCGCGTTCGCGAGGGTATAGCTGCGTTCGTGAAGAAGGAGTTGGGCAGGGGGGAGAATGCTCTTCGCATTCGCGATGGCCACCCCGCGTTCGCGAAGGGTCTGGGCCAGTGACCATCGCGTTCGCGTGTGGCCTCCCGCGTTCGCGTAGTGTAAGTAGCTGTGCCGTCCAGTTTGTTCTTCGCGATCGCATCATCCCCACCGCGTTCGCGTAGGTCTAGCCAGGCTAACCTCCACGTTCATGGGCCTATTGTCGCGTTCGAAATGAAGAACCTTCAGGGGCTTGGGCCAATGGCCTTCGCGAACACGTGGCCCCTGTCGTATTCGCGATGAAGGGGGGCAACTGGGTAGTGAACTTAAAAATCGGGACTTAGGTGCATTTGGGGTCATTTAATTATATCTTTTGGCGATTTAGGAGCTCTTAAAGGGGAGATTCGACCTAGCATTGTGAGGTAAGTTAATTTCTACTTAAAAGTGAGTTTAATACTTGGGTATTGGGTAGATTGACACGCAAAAATTAGTGGGAGTCATGGGTTTAGAGTAAAACCTAGGATTTTGATAAAAATATGATTTAACCACAAAATTTGTTATGAAATCAAGCAAAAACAATATATTATTGATCCTTAGGTTATGGGTAACAATTTCTCTTATAAATTTTCGGAATCCGAGCATGTGGGCCCGGGGGCATTTTAGGATTCTTGCAAACTAGGTTGGGGTAACCATTTAAATAGGAGAATTGTGAACTTTTGAACATAGATTGATTTATTTATGTAATGTTTGGCTAGTTTCGATTTCTTGGGCGACAAATTCGGAGGTTCGGGCGCGTTCTTGAGTTGGGAGTAGGTCCGAAATGAGGTAAGTCTCCTTTCTAACCTTATAAGATGGAATTGTCCCCATAGGTGAAATAATTAATTATGTGCTTCTATTTGTGGGGGCTACGTACGCACGAGGTGATGAGAGTCCGTGCGTAGCAACTATTATGCTTATGTCCGGATAGTCTAGGACCCCAAAAACATGTTGTACTTGCCGTATTTGAAATTTTTCCCTGATAAATTTTGGATTTACTATTTGAATGTGTGTATCTATGAGTACCTACGTCACATGTATGATCCGCGAGCGGGGTAACTCTATTATTTATGTTGATCGCGTTACATGTATGATCCGCGAGCGAGGTAATAGATGCATCTATGGTTCGTGCCGTTCAACCCTTCGGTAGTGCACATTTAATATTCGTTGGATCAGCCGTACGTCCACGACATGTTATGCACATGTTATTTGCTTGATATAAATTTGTGGTTGTTTAATCGTTAAATGTCCTGAAAAAATAAATTAGTAACCTGTCTTATAGGGATTTGTCATGTAACTGTACTTGTGGAAAGCCTTGTCATTTCTTGTCTTTGCTGTTATTCATCTTGAAATTCATGCTTAGCCTTATACTTAAATAGATCTTTTTGGACCTAGTAAGTGTCAAGTCGACCTCTCGTCACTACTTCTTCGAGATTAGACTGGATAATTACTGGGTACATATTATTTATGTACTCATGCTACGCTTCTGTACTTAATTGTAACGGTTCTAACGCAGGTGCATCTGGTTATCAGTCCGTAGCCCGTTCTTGACTTCACGAGGTTAGAGGCTTCACAATGAGATGCTTCTCTTGATGCCGTTCAACAACACTTTGGAGTCTTCCTTTTGTTATTCTTTCTATATCCTCCCAGATAGTAGGATAGACTTATTCTTTTTATTCCTTTCTACTAGATGCCTGTAAACTTGTGACACCAGTTCCTGGCACACACATTGGTAGACTATTATTTTGGACATGTATTAATTATGATTTAGCTTCTTGATCATTTTGATTTAATCACCCTTGCTATTTTTATTTTCCATGCTTAGCGACTAAAATCTTGGTAATTGTTAGAAATGTTTTATTAAAATAAACTAGACTCACTAGGTTCATGTAGGTCTCACAAGTTACAGGCAAACCTAATAGAGTCTTGCGGATCGGTACGGAGATGTGTGTATTTATCTTTGGGAGGCTAGAGGGTGTTAGGAAATATCTCTTTATTCATCTTCTATCATGCAGTTGATAGTATGCTAAATGTCACCCTTTTATTCTCTGACAGATGGTGAGGACGTGCATAACCGTTGTTTCGGATCCAAGAGGGAACGCTACCCCCGTCATTAGAAGCCGAGGCAGAGGCAGAGGCCGGGGGAAGGCACCGGCCCGAGATGGTGACAGTCTTATGTTCTTGGCAGACCAGCGGGTTCTCCTCCCATCACCTGGGAGCAGTTCACTCAGTTATTCCTGGACATGTATATTCCACCCTCTGAGAGGGAAGAGCTACGGTATCAGTTTGAGCAGTTGGAGCAGGGTCAGATGTCAGTAACCGACTATGAGGTGAGGTTTTCTGAGTTGTTTCGTCATGCACCTATGATACTTTTTACTGACGTAGAGAGAGCACGGAGGTCTGTAGCAGGGTTGCATACTGGTATTAGGGCCAACATGGCCCGGGAGGTGGAGATGGGGACTCCTTATCAACTTGTAGTGGAGATCGCTCGCAGGATTGAGGGCTATCGTTTGAGGAGCAGAGAGCAGGGTCAGCAGGATGAGAAAGCTCAATTTTCTGAGATTTTATAGGTGCCTCGGCTAGGGGCATAGGCCAGTTTGGTAGGGGCCAACCCAACAGGTCCCCATATTCAGCACCCCCACTACCTTCTCAAGGTGCTCCAGTGAGGCCTTATTTTAGTGCGATGCCGGAGAGTTCTTATCTCCCACCAGCTATTTGGGGTTCCTCCGACGGGTATTCTGATCGTCAGGGATCTTCCAGCTCTTATTTTGGTGCTATTCAGGGTTCTTCCGGTGGTTATTCTGGCCACCGGGGCCAGTTTTCAAGACAACAGGCTATGGTGCCGAGAGGTTGTTATGAGTGTGGGGATCCAGGTCACATAAAGAGGACTTGTCCTATGTTTTGGGGCAAGGTAGTGCAGTAGAGTCACCGGTCTATGGTTTCAGCACCGGCGGTCCGGCCACCCAAAGGTGGAGGACAGGCTGGTAGAAGTCTTCCTAAAGGTGGAGGCCAGGCAGAGGGAGCCCAGCCAACTCCTGTTCATTCAGGTGGAGGCCAGTCAGCCGGCGCTCCAGCCAGATTCTATGCTTTATTGGCCAGACCAGATGCAGTGGCCTCAGATGCTGTGATCACAGGTATTATTTCGGTATGCGGTAGAGATGCTTCAGTATTATTTGATCCACGGTCTACCTATTCATATATATCATCTTTGTTAGCACATTTCCTGGATATTCCTCGTGAGTCCTTGGGTACTCCTGTTTATGTGTCCACCCTTGTGGGCGATTCTGTGGTTGTGGACGGATTTCTCGGTCCTGTATGGTCACATTCTGTGGGTTCGAGACCATAGCGGACCTCTTGTTACTTGATATGAATGATTTTGAGGTCATCCTGAGCATGGATTTGTTATCTCCTTATCATGCCATCCTAGATTTCCATGCCAAGACTGTAATCCTAGCCATGGCTGAGTTGCCGAGATTGGAGTGGAAAGGCTCCTCAGTTAGTGCAGCTAGTCGGGTTGTTTCTTTTCTGAAGGCTCGACGTATGGTCGAGAAGGGTTGTTTGGCTTATCTTGCTTATGTGCGGGACACCACCGCCGAGTCTCTGATGATTGATTCAGTGCCAGTGGTTTGAGAGTTTGCTGATGTATTTCCTTCAGGCCTTCCAGGCATGCCACCTGATCGTGATATTGATTTTTTCATTGACTTAGCTCCAGGAACCCAGCCTATATCTATTGCCCCATACTGTATGGCTCCAAAGGAATTGAAGGAATTTAAGGAACAACTCTAGGAGTTTCTATCTAAGGGGTTTATCAGGCTGAGTGTGTCGTCTTGGGGTGCTCCAGTGCTATTTGTGAAGAAGAAGGATGGGACTATACATATGTGTATTGACTACCCGCCAGTTGAACATGGTCACCATCAAGAACAAGTACCCATTGCCGCGCATCGATGATTTATTTGACCAGTTGCAGGGTTCTCGGGTGTTTTCTAAGATTGATTTGAGATCAGGGTACCATCAATTGAAGATTCGGGACTCGGATGTCCCGAAGACCGCCTTTCGTACGAGATATGGCCAATATGAGTTATTGGTGATGTCCTTTGTCTTGACTAATGCCCCAGCAACATTCATGGATTTGATGAACATGGTGTTCAGGCCTTATATTGATTCTTTTGTCATTGTCTTCATTGATGACATCTTGATCTACTCACGTAGCCTGGGGGAGCACGAGCAACATTTGGGAGTAGTGCTCTAGACCTTGCGGGAACAAAAGTTGTATGCTAAGTTCCCCAAGTGCGAGTTTTGGTTGGATTCTGTGGCATTCTTGGGACATGTGATATTCGGAGAGGGTATCAAGGTGGATCCTAAGAAGATTGAGGCAGTTCAGAGTTGGCCACGCCCTACTTCAGCGATAGAGATCAGGAGCTTCTTGGGATTGGTTGGTTATTATCGCTGGTTTGTGGAGGGATTTTCATCCATTGCATCCCCTCTGACTAGATTGACCCAGAAAGGTGACCCATTCCGATGGTCCGACGAATGTGAGGCGAGCTTCCAGAAGCTCAAGATAGCTTTGACCACAACATCAATTCTAGTGTTGCCTTCCGGTTCGGGGATGTATACAGTTTATTGTGACGCTTCACGCGTTGGCTTGGGATGTGTGTTGATGCATGAGGGGAGAGTTATTGCATATGCTTTACGTCAGCTGAAGGTTCATGCGAAGAACTACCCTGTGCACAAATTGGAGTTGGCAACGATTGTTCATGCTTTTAAGATTTGGAGGCGTTACTTGTATGGAGTGTCTTGTGAGGTTTATATAGACCACCGCAGCTTGCAACACTTGTTCAAGCAGAGGGATCTTAATTGAGGCAGCGTAGATGGCTTGAGTTTCTAAAGGACTATGACATCGCTATTCTTTATCATCTGGGCAGGGCGAAAGTGGTTGAAGATGCCTTAAGCTGGAAGGTAGAGGGTATGAGTAACTTGGCATTTATCTCAGCAGAGGAGAGGCCACTAGCTTTGGACATTCAGTCCTTGGATAATAGACTTGTGAGGCTGGACATTTCAGAGCTCAGCCGAGTTCTTGCATGTGTTGTTGCTCAGTATTCATTGTTGGGGCAAATCAAGGCTCGGCAGTTTGATGATCCGCACTTGGCAATTCTCTGGGAGACGGTACTACATGGTGGTGCCAAAGAGGTTTCTATTGGCGAGGTTGGTGTTCTGAGACTTCAGGGTCGCCTATGTGTTCCTAATGTTGACGGCCTGAGGGAGAGGATTCTAGAGGAGGCTCACAGTTCCCGGTATTCTATTCATTCTGGTTCTACGAAAATGTATCGTGACCTGAGGCAGCTCTACTGGTGGAGGCGGATTAAGAAAGACATAGTGGAGTATGTGGCTAGATGTTTAAATTTCCAACATGTTAAGAATGAGCAACAAAGGCCAGGAGGCCTACTCCAGCAGATACCTATACCTGAGTGGAAATGGGAGCGCATCACTATGGACTTCGTAGTTGGGTTTCCACAAACCTTGCGGAAGTTCGATGCGGTTTGGGTTATTGTGGACAGGTTGACCAAGTCGGCACATTTCATTCCAGTAGCTACCACTTACACTTCAGAGAGGTTGGCCCAGATCTACATTCGCGAGACAGTTTGGTTGCACGGTGTGCCTATGTCTATTATATCAGATAGAGGTCCTCAATTCACCTCACACTTCTCGAGAGCAGTATAGAGTGAGTTGAACACCCGGGTAGATATCAGCATAACATTTCACCCTCATACCGACGGGCAGTCAGAGCGGTTAATTCAGATATTAGAGAACATGCTCAAAGCATGTGTGATTGATTTTGGAGGGCAGTTGGATCAGTTTTTGCCCTTGGCTGAGTTTGCTTATAACAACAGCTATCAGTCCAGCATTGAGATGGTTCCATTTGAGGCCTTGTATGGTCAGCGATGTCGTTCTCCCATCGGGTGCTTTGAGCATGGCGAGGCTAAGTTATATGGCACCGATTTTTTGAAGGATGCTATAGAAAAGGTAAAGCTGATTCAGGAGAGGCTTCGCACAGCACAGTCCAGACAGAAGAGTTACGCGGATCAGAAGGTGCGTGATGTATCATTTATGGTCGGCGAGAAGATTCTCTTGAAAGTCTCGCCGATGAAGGGTATTATGAGATTCAGAAAGAAGGGCAAGCTGAGCCCAAGGTTTATAGGTCCATTTGAGGTGTTGAGGCGAGTTGGGGAGGTTGCTTTTGAACTCGCTTTACCTCCCAGTTTATCATGAGTCAATCCGGTCTTTCATGTGTCCATGATCGGGAGGTATCACGCCGACTTCTCTCATGTGTTAGATTTCATCACCATTCATCTAGACGAGAGGTTGGGCTATGTTGAGGAGCCAATTTCTATTATTGACAGGCAAGATAGTCAGTTGAGGTCTAAGAGGGTTTCCGCCGTAAAGGTCCAGTGGAGGAGCCAACCATTTGAGGAGGTGAATTGGGAGTCCGAGGAGGAAATGCGGAGGAGATATCTACACTTGTTAAGCACTCCAGGTATGATTCTAGACCCATTCTAGGACGAACATTTATTTAAGAGGTGGAGAATGTAACGACCCCACCAGTCGTTTTGCTTTCTAGAACCCCATGCCCCAAAATGAGACTTTTCATACTTATTGTTAGTGATTTATGTCTTACGGGGATGGCTGGTTCGGGATTTGGAAGAGTTTGGGGTGGAATAGGAACAATTAGTTTCTTTAAGGTTGGCCTTAAAGGCCAAGTTTGACTTCGGTCAACATTTTTAGTAAACAACCTCGGAATCGGGATTTGAAGGTTCCAGTAGATTCATATGATGATTTTAGACATGGGCGTATGTTCGAAACGGGGTTTGGAGGACTCAAGAGCGTTTCTGTGCCAAATAGTGAAATATGATTCTTTAAGTTCAAATTTTGAGGTTTGGAATGTGTTTTTGTGATATTGAGGTCCGAACAAAATTTTGAGACCGGTAATATTTCCGTCATGTCATTTTTGACTTGCTATCAAAATTTGGCATAATTCCGAGTAGTATAAGTACGTTTCGGCGTGTTGGAAGTGAATTCAAGAACTTGGAGTTCAAAGTTTGATTCAATTTGGTTTTGGGGTAGGATTCTTAATTTCGTTGTTTTTTTTCGCATTCCGAGAATTTGAGCGAGTTCGTATTATGAATAGAGACCTGTCAGTTCCTTTGGACAGGGTCCCGGGGGTCTAGGATGAGTTTCGGACCCTCGGAGCTAATTGCATGAAACCAGATTTTACCCAGTTTTGGTTTCCTTCTTCGCGTTCGTGAGAGTAAATCCACGTTCGCGAAGAAGGAGTTGGGCAGGGGGGAGAATTTTCTTCATGTTCGCGATGGCCACCCCACGTTCGTGAAGGGTCTGGTCCAGTGACCATCACTTTCGCGTGTGGCCTCCCGCGTTCGCGTAGTGTAAGTAGCTAGGCCGACCAGTTTGTTCTTCGCGATCGCATCATCCCCACCGCATTCGCGTAGGTTTAGCCAGGATAGCCTCCGCCTTCGAGGGCCTATGGTCTCGTTCGCAATGAAGGGCCTTCAGGGGCCTGGCCAATGGCTTTCGCGAACGCATGGCCCTTGTCGCGTTCGCGATGAAGGGGGGCAGCTGGGCAGCGAACTTAAAAATCGGGACTTAGGCGCATTTGGGGTCATTTCATTATATCTTTGGGTGATTTGGGAGCTCTCAAAGGGGAGGTTCGACCTAGCATTGTGAGGTAAGTTAATTTCTGCTTAAAAAGTGAGTTTAATACTTGGATATTGGGTAGATCAACACACAAAAATTAGTGGGAATCATGGGTTTAGAGTAAAACCTAGGGGTTTGATAAAAATATGATTTAACCAAGAAATTTGTTATGAAAGCAAGCAAAAACCACATATTATTGATCCTTAGGTTATGGTTAACAATTTCTCTTAAAAATTTCCGGAATCCGAGCATGTGGGCCCGGGGGTACATTTTTAGGATTCTTGCAAACTAGGTTGGGGTAACCATTTAAATAGGAGAATTGTGAACTTTTGAACATAGATTGATTTATTTATGTAATGTTTGGCTAGTTTCGAGTTATTGGGAGACGAATTCGGAGGTTCGGGCGCGTTCTTGAGTTGTGAGTAGGCCCGAAACGAGGTAAGTCTCCTTTCTAACCTTGTAAGAGGGAATTGTACCCATAGGTGAAATAATTAATTATGTGCTACTATTTGTGGGGGCTACATACACACGAGGTGACGAGAATCTGTGTGTAGCAACTATTATGCTTATGTCTGGATAGTCTAGGACCCATAAACATGTTGTACTTGCCGTATTTGAAAATTTTCCCTGATAAATTTTGGATTTACTGTTTGAATGTGTGTATCTATGAGTACCTGCGCCACATGTATGATCCGCGAGCGGGGTAACTCTATTATTTATGTTGACCGTGTCGCATGTACGATCCGCACGTGAGGTAATAGATGCATCTATGGTTCATGCCGTTCGACCCTTCGACAGTGCACATTTAATATTCGTTGGATCGGCTGTATGTCCACGACATGTTATGCGCATGTTATTTGCTTGGTATAAATTTGTGGTTGTTTAATCGTTAAATGTCCTGGAAAAATAAATTAGTAACCTGTCAGATAGGGATTTTTCATGTAACTGTACTTGTGGAAAGCCTTGTCATTTCTTGTCTTTGCTGTTATTCATCTTGATATTCATGCTTAGCCTTATACTTAAATAGATTATTTTGGCCCTAGTAAGTGTCAAGTCGACCTCTCGTCACTACTTCTTTGAGATTAGACTTGATACTTACTGGGTACATATTGTTTATGTACGCATACTACGTTTCAGTACTTAATTGTACAGGTTCTGAGTCAGGTGTATCTGGTTATCAGTTCGGAGCCCGTTCTTGACTTCACGAGGTTAGAGGCTTCACGGTGAGCTGCTTATGCCGTTCATCAGCACTTTGGAGTCTTCCTTTTGTTATTCTATCTATATCCTCCCAGACAATAGGATAGACTTATTATTTTGATTCTTTTTCTACTAGATGCGTGTAAACGTGTGACACTAATTCCTGGCACACACATTGGTAGACTATTATTTTGGACATGTATTAATTATGATTTAACTTCTTGATCATTGCAATTTAATCGCCCTTGCTATTTTCATTTTCCATGCTTAGTGACTAAAATCTTGGTAATTGTTGGAAATGTTTTATAAAAATAAATTAGACTCACTAGACGAATTGTTTTAGCTTGCCTAACGTCGGTGTTGGGCGCCATCGTGACCTAGATTAGGATTTGGGTCGTGACATCTCCCACCTCTTTGACAAAGATTTTCTAAAACACCTTTGTTTGTCCAGTTGTCCCACCAAAAGCTACAATTACCTTTCTGAACTTCCCATCTAATCTTATTCTCTACTTTGTCCCTGATTTAGAGCATGTTTCTCCAAATATAAGAGCCAGTTGGATTTGGCCTTTTGTTCACCGGATGGGTTCTTTTGCAATATTTACTATTGAGAAAGTTGGCCAGAGGGAAGGTTGAGTTCTAAATCTCCACCACCTTTTAATGCTAAGTGTATCTATGATATCCTCCATTTTTCTGACACCATCTCCTCCCTCATATTTAGGGAGACAAAGGTTGTTCCATGTAGACCAATGATATTTGTTCTTACCTTCATTTGTGCCCCAGAAGAAGTTTTCAAAGTGTTTCTCCATGAGCTTACTAATTCCTTTAGGAGTATTCATAGCAGATAGAATGTANTCATTCACATGTAATTTAGTAAATCTCCCACTTCCCTGACAAAGGTTGGCTAAAGCAACTTTTTCAGTCCAGTTGTCCCACCAAAAGCCACAGTTACCTTTCTAAGATTCCCATCTAATGTTATTCCCTGCTTTGACCCTGATTTTGATCATGTTTCTCCAAATATGAGAGTCATTTGGATTTGGCCTTTTGTGTACCGGGTGGGCTATTTTGCATATATATACTCTTGAGAAAATTGTCCCACAGGGAAGGTTGAGTTCTGAATCTCCACCACCTTTTGATGCTAAGCGTATCTATGATATCCTCCATTTTCCTAACACCTTCTCCTCCCTCTTCTTTAGGGAGAAAAGTGTTGTTCCATGAAGACCAATGATATTTGTTCTTACCTTCATTTGTGCCCCAGAAGAAATTTGTAAAGTGTTTCTCCATGAGCTTAGTAATTCCTTTAGGAGGATGAATTGTAGAAAGGATATATGTGGGAAGGGATTGAAGGAAATGTTTAATCAAAATCATTCTACCTCCAGAAGACATCATATTGGCTTGCTATCCATTGAGTTGTTTTGATGATTTTAGAGAGCATACCATCAAAAAGATTGCTAGTCTTCCTCCCATAGTATATAGGGCATCCTAGATAAGAGAAAGGGAAGGATTTATCCATATAACCGGTAACATTTCTACTTCTATCTATTCTTGTGGCACAGGTGTGAGGGGCTGTAATAAAGAAACTCTTGTCATTGTTAACTTTCTGCCCAGAAGCCTTTTCATACCTGTAAATAATCTTTTTGATAAGCTAGATAGTCATGTTGTTTCCTCCACAGAATATAACAATATCATCGGCATACGCTAAATTATTGATCATATGACCTCTTTGATCCATGCTAAAAGGAGTGAAGCTAATAAAATCATTCAGCTCATTAAAAGGTCTAGAGTAAACCTCAGCTCCAATAATAAACAATGAAGGGGATAAAGGATCTCCTTGTTTGAGGCCCTGAGTAGATGTGGAAAAGCCAGTTCTAGCCCCATTGATGATGATAGAGTACTAGATACCTTGTAGAAGCCCCCAGATAATGCCAATCCAATTTTCAGAGAAGCCAAATTTTCTCATAACTTCCATCAGAAAGGTCCATGAAATTCTATCATATGCTTTTGCCATGTCGAGTTTTATCATAACATTGCCTCATCTGTTCTTCTTGTTCATACCTTGAGCAATCTCCTGGACTAGCAAAATATTTTCAGTGATCAATCTTCCTTTCACAAAGCCACTCTGATTTGGAGCCTTCTCCTTCTTTCTCTGATGGTGCTATGAAAGTACTCAGTGTTAGCATCACCTTCTTCGAACTAGTTCACTCTAGCTTTTTGTCTGAGAATGTCATCCTGCATCCCCATCCATCTAATGTATTAAGCTTGACCTTTATTTAGTTCAGTCCTGGTGGTGTCATTACTGCCCATAAGATCACTCTGCTCAAGATCCTTCATTTTGTTTTCCCAATAGTGAACTTGATCAAACACATTGTCAATGTCTTCTTTAGACCATTGAGTCAACCTTCTGCTCATCATTTTAAGCCTTTGTTGAAGTCTCCACAAGTATTTCCATTAACATGATTCCTCCGGACTTCTTCAACTACCTGCAAAAACGTTGGTTGGTTAGTCCAGAGATTTAAAAACTTGAAGTATTTAGGCCCCTGTTGGTTAGTGTCATGGAATTGAATTAGGATAGGTCTATGATCAGAACCAATTCTATCCAAGTGGTTGACAATATTATTTTGAAAAATCTGGGACCATTCATCATTGATAAACACTCTATCCAATCTCTTTCATATTCTTCTTCTTGGTTCCCAATTATTACACCATGTGTATTTTGGTCCAACAAAACCCAAGTCCTCATTCCACAATTATCTATGCAAGTACTGAATTCAAGACTTGTATTCCCTCTGTGAGGTCTGCCACCTTTTTTCTCATCTGGATCTAGAATAATATTTAGATCACCCCGAAATTTGTAACAATTGGGTCTAGAAATGAGTTTGACCAACATTGTCAATGGGTTGGACATTGCATTTACTCTAAATGGCGTTAACATCTAATTTATAATGTAGGTTCTTAAACATAGATCAAATATACTAACATATGCAGAGTAATGTTTTCGCTAAGCAAGTTCATATGAACTAAAGGTGGCTAACGGGCGGGCCGAGCCGGGCTGGGTAGGGAAAATTAAGAACCGGACGGGTTACAAACCGGGCCGGTTACGGTTAATTGTTAACGGGTTTAACGGGTTCGGGTTTATCCGGGTAAAAAATAATCCGTACGAGTAGGGGGTTTAACGGGCCGGGCCGGGCCGGTTACCTAATATTTTAATTTTTTTTTTAATTTT
>MDKG01844148.1:0-12877 GCA_005239535.1 Nicotiana rustica | reverse complement strand
GTAAGCCATTAAGCTTCGATTCGGTTCGGTTTTCGGTTTCGGATCGGTTTTGAACACCCCTAGGTGGATCTACTGGGATGTGACACGTGGAAGTCATGACCTAGTAGGAATCATGCACTCAGAATATTGCAGTCGATGGCCCAGGTTGGGAGCTTCAAGATTGTTGTCACCAGTATCTCAAGACAACAGTGTCGTCCCGAAATAGTCGAGGCCATCATTGACCGGTTGGCCTGCCCAAGCGCCGTTGGAGCACATTCTCGCCAACCGTCTGACTCTAACATCAGTCATCATCGAGCTCTATGCTGAACCAGAAATACCTTTTCAACAGTCCTTTTGGCACTGTCAAAAGGTCTTATCACAAAAAGGTGCTTTCTTATTTTATACCGATAGCTTCACAGAAAAGCTAAGGGGCATTATCATCCGTGGCAGACGCGTGTTACGGCCAAACACACACACACAAGTATATGTGGTCGTCAAGTAATAAAGTAATTAAAAGTCGAATGTCAAACTCACGAGAACTTGTGATTAACTATTAACTAAATTAGACTATCCTAATTATCTAAACAAGGATTACACACAAAAGTATTGATGCTAAAGTAATTAAACTAAAAAAAAATAACTAATGAACTTTAAACAGAGGAAGAGCAGATTTTTATATTATCAATGTGATGAAAACGATCTAGGGTTATGGGCTATCTAACATTCATATTGTATTCTTCAATTGAACTGACTGATTAATTTATCTAGTTTATTGGGTAACATGATTAATATTGCTCATAGGAATCTGTCGAGTTCTTACTCGCTTATTCAAGCTAACCTAATGCCTATATGTCTATGGAGTTAGAATGCTCGTTGTAGCCCTCAAATTTCACTTTTTGCCTTTTTGTCCCGATTTCGCTCCAATTCGCGCCATTTTGTCCCAAATTGCATTCATATGATTCTTATACATAGAAATATCACAATTTAGCACAAATCATTATATTAAACATCTCAAATCATCGAAACATGAGCAAAATGTGAGGCAATATATGTAAAAATATACATACTTTAAGCCAAACATCAACGCACGTGGTGGCAAGCGGGTTCAACTAAACCCGCTTCATCAAAAAATAATATTGTGCATATGTATAAATTAATATTAAAGCTGAGTAAATTTGTATAAATATTTTATTTGAACCCACTTGACAACTACTATTTTACGACTAAAGTTATGTACTTCTAAAATTGAACCCGCTTACACAAAATTCCGAGTCCGCCAATCATCATCCCAAAAAAACATCTTTTTCTCTTTGTATCATCTGTGGAAGAAGGAACACAAGCATATACACAAAGCTAATTGTTGTATTATCTTGCATTTGTGCCTTATTATTTGTTGCCATAATTTCTATCTTAGATTTCATATGCATTCTACGGATCATTCTAAAAGGAATTTTTCTTGGATAGATCGCAATTCACTTGCCTTTAACTATTCTTTTCATCAAAATAATTATTAAAGCAGATATACCATTTTTCACGGTAAAACACTAACCACTGCAACATAGTACGGAGTATATATATATTAAGTAATTTTGTAGATACAGAATATTGCTATATATGGTTTAGAAAGTGGAGCATGAGTGCACGTGAATCCACTCCCTTCCACTTCCCATGGTGGTTAAAAATAGGGTAGCATAAGACCTAAGTTGCTTCAGCATTTCTAATACACGTCCCTTCGCCTTATATTATTTAAGCTACAGTAACAATAATAATAGTATATTCAATATGATCTCATAAGTGGTATTTGGGAAAAATGAAGTATATATTTTACCCCTATTTAAAAAGGTTATTTTCGATATACCCGTTGCTTATT
The DNA here is from genome assembly GCA_005239535.1 of Nicotiana rustica. Classification (NCBI taxonomy): domain Eukaryota; kingdom Viridiplantae; phylum Streptophyta; class Magnoliopsida; order Solanales; family Solanaceae; genus Nicotiana; species Nicotiana rustica. The sequence continues at coordinate 11,028 of MDKG01844148.1, read as the reverse complement.
ATTTTAGCTATCGCTAAAAGAAATTTGTTTATGTGAGAATCGGATTCTTATCCAATCTCTTAAATACTAATTCCACAAGTTCCCACTAATATAAGACGTTCCCTTACTTTTAGAAATTGGATAGTCTTTTACTCTTCTTTCACATTTGCCGCAATCTTCGCGAAGAAAGCATCTAGAAAAATGACACACTCCTATATAATATACTCAAGAAGACTTATTAGTCTATTATTCGTCAACAGAAGTGTCCATACTATGAGCTCAAGACGAAAAACAAGTTTGTCCACGTGATCCGAGTATTTATGATCACTAAAGCTCAGAGGAGAGGTTGTGTAAGCGTTATTGAAGCTACGGCCTAGGGTAAAGGTAATAACCGGCGCATAAACGGGCAAAGGCACTAACTTGTGCCCTACGCCATCACTTCACCACCTCCATACTCGTCCCGCCAAACTATTTACTCTGATACTAATTGTTGGGTTAAAACGATCCAAAAATACTTTTAATATGGTATGACATTGTTTGCTTTGGGTCAAGCCTACACAGATTTTCCAATTCTTTATAAGTAGCTTCTTTTTCTTCTATTTTCCATGTAGGACTTTGTTTACACATCCAGCGCTAAGCAACATTAAGTCTTCTTCACAATAACGCTAATATTATACTCAGCCCTTAGCTTGAGTAATATATGATTTTAACTTTTATTTATGATTATTCATTTGTAGCAATATTTCACATTTGTCTTAAAGTTGTATTACCTTTTAGTTATTTATAGGGAATAAATTGACTTTCGTATAATTTTACTAAGAAAACAAAACAGAGAGAAGTCTCTGGACTTGATCAAAAGCAAGTTTCACATTCTTGTTGATTAGACCAAAACGAGATAACAGGTTTGTTTACACTTCTTCCTGGAGTAATTAGACAACTAAAATCATATGGAGTAATTTACAATTGCGACACTTCCCAATTCGTTGATACACATTTGCTAGGCAATCGTCTAATATGGCTAATTTCATAATCAATTAAAAAAGAGAATTCTTTGTTAAATTGAATAGAATTCTTTGTTCGAGAAGAATCAGCATTGAGTTTAGGAAATTTAAAATTTATGAATAAAAAGAAGGTAAAAGTGGACCAATAAGCAAGTAGATCTTAACCTAAAGGAAATCAATTTCCTATTTCATGCTGCAAAGGTTGTTAAATACGCATCTTCATATGTCAATATCAATTAAGGACCCATTTTCTTGGAATATTTTCAAAAGTAGGACTCCGGATGAGTTTAAGTTAAATATATTATCAGTGTAAAGAATTTGTTATATTATCATATCTATGTACGGTAGAAACCGAGCTGCTCTATTGCATGATAGATCGAGGACGAAACATAATGGATTGAAGATCGGCCCTAGGTTCGATGAACCTAGGTACAAGGTTAGGACATGCGTCTTCAAGATTATCAAGTCCATCACCCTGGAACGGACCCCGACTCCGAATTAGCTCGAGAAAACATTATCGAACCAAAAGAACGAAATGCCAAAATATCTGTAACCGGTCAGATATCACGGCGGTAATCTCAGCACGTATCAATAAAACCGATTAATTAGCAAATCATGAGATTTTTTACCTTATACTGAATTGTACCTAAAGTAGGACTCCTCTACTATATAAAGGTGATCTGATTATTTGTAAAGCACAATGTAACACGCATCCCAAAACAATAGACTCTTATTTCTAGTCATTATTATCTCATCACTCTGTTCCGGAACCGATCGTAGCATCTATGACTCGAGAGTGACCAACTTTCAGGGCCAGGATAGTTTAACTTGTATGGTTTGCATTTACTTTTTTTTTTTTATCATTGATCTCAATTTGAATCTGATTTCTCATTTTGTATCAAGTTAGATCACGTATCCTTAAAACCACGTATAAATTCAAATGTTATCCTATTTTGAGGGTAAACAGTTTGGCGCCTATTGTGGGGCTAAGGATAATAGTGGTTACTTGATACAAATCTCCATAACACACACTGCTTTACACTTACTCTTTGAAGTGTCTTTGATTCCAGGCTAAAATACAAAATTGTCAAACTCTCAATCAGCACCTCTGCATATTGACAGCGAGTCCGGTCACCAAGGTGAAAACAACAACATAGCACCCGTTAACGCGATACCACCTGCTGATCCCACTGGAATTCCGGTCGCAGATCAGATTGATGCTAATTTGCATGTGGCTATCGATGCAAACTTTCCTACCGACCCCGAAAATAGCGTTCGAAGGGGAGCCCGATCGGTAACTCGAAACACGTAAAATGTTAAAGGAGACGGGATATGTCTACGAGTGATCTTCGAAATGTTGCAGGCTCAACAGTTAACGATAGCTCAGTTATAGAACCAAAGCCGTGCACCGAGCAGGGTTGAGCATGATCCTCCCCGGGAAGTCACCCGCAAGGATGAACCGGTCGTAGAAAGGTCAAACGAACACGAATCGGGGGCTAACCCTGAGATCATAAAAATGCTCGAGGAGTTGACAAAATGGATAGAATCGGGGGAGAAGAAGATCGAGGCTAATGATTAAAAGGTGGAAGTTTAGAAAGCTATTCCTATAAGGAAAGACCTCCTGGAAGATGAATATTTTCCTCGGAGCAGGAACAACTTGTTCTTCCTAACCCGATTCAACGCCAAAAAATTTCTTGTCGAAACCTACAATTCCAGGGTAGACCAAATCCCGGGAGCACCTTCGATATTGAAGGGCCTGGATTCCAGGAAGTTCGTGAAAAAACCTTTTCCTTCGCGCGCGGCCCCGAAGCGGATCCCCAAGAAGTTCCGTATGCCCGAAATACCCAAGTACAATGGAACGACCGACCCAAATGAGCATGCAACCTCTTATACATGTGCTATCAAAGGGAACGAACTGGAGGACGATGAGATCGAGTCTGTTCTTTTGAAAATTTTTGAAGAGACCCTGTCAAAGGGAGCTATGATATGGTATCACAACTTACCTCCTAATTCTATTGACTCATTTGCTATACTTGCAGATTATTCTGTAAAAGCACACGCAGGTTTCATCAAGGTCGAGACTAGGAAATCAGACCTTTTCAAAGTCAAACAAAAGGATAACGAGATGTTCAGAGAGTTCGTATCTCGGTTTCAAATGGAACAAATGGATCTGCCACCGGTCGCTGATGATTGGGATGTTCAAGCTTTCACTCAGGGACTTAATATTTGAAGCTCGGTGGCTTCACAACAGCTGAAATAGAACTTAACAGAATACCCGACTGTTACATGGTCCAATATGCATAACCGGTATCAATCAAAAATCAGAGTCAAAAATGATCAACTCGGGGCCCCTTCGGGGTCTGTCTATCGCGTCAGAACCCTCGACGTAGTCAAGAGAGATATTGATCGCGAATCGAGGCCAAACAGGGATCGGTATTAGCCGTATAATATAGATCGGAGAAGCAGGGGGTCCGGGTGAAACTCCATGAGAAATAAAAGGAGAAATGGCCAAGGTCAAAGCAGCCAGGGACTTATAACCAAAAATGAATTCGACGGGTCCATCAGGCCTAAAGATGCACCGAGGCTATCGGAATACAACTTTAATGTCGATACTGCTACCATTGTATCAACTATCGAGCGTATAAAAGATACCAAATGGCCTCGAACTCTACAATCCGATCCAACCCAAAGGGATCTTAACCAGATGTGCAAATTTCATGGCATGCACGGTCACAAAATGGAAGATTGTCGACAATTGAGAGAGGAAGTAGCTCGTCTATTCAACAATGGGAACCTTCGAGAATTCTTGAGCGACTGAGCCAAAAATCATTTTAGGAACAAGGATTTGAGCAAACAAGCAGAACAAGAAGAACCTCAATACATCATCAACATAATCATCAGTGGAGTTGATATCCCACAGCGGCCGATGTTGAAACGCACCAAAGTACCCATCACTAGGGAGAAATGAACTCGAGACTACATACCAGAAGGAATTCTATCTTTCAACGATGAGGGTGCAAAAGGGATTGTGCAGCCCCACAATGATGCACTGGTAATATCTGTACTCGTAAATAAAACTCGGGTTAAACATGTGTTAATTGATCTACGTAGCTCGTCCAACTTTATTCAGTCAAGGGTCGTGGAGCAGTTCGATTTATAAGACCAAACAGTGCATGCAGTTCGAGTTCTAAACAGATTCAACATGGCATGTGAGACCGCTAAAGGTGAAATATCCTTACCAATGAACACCGTCGGGACCATCCAAGAGACTAAATTTTATGTGATCGAAGGGGACACGAGGTACAACGCTCTATTCGGAAGGCCATGGATTCATAACATGAGGGCTCTACCTTCGATGCTGCACCAAGCACTGAAATTCCCAACACTTGGCAGAGTTAAAACAGTCTACGGTGAACAACCGGCTGTAAAGGGAATGTTTGCGGTCGAAGAGGTGATACCAGCATCTACAATTTCAACATCGAAGGGCCAAAACCAGATGGTTACAAACGGGGTCAAATAGCAATCACTGATACCATCTTCGGTAGATTTGGAAAAACAAAGGGAAGTCGAGGATGATGACTATGGGATTCCCAGATCTTTTATAGTCCCCGATGATTCCAACGCCACTAAATCGAGTTGCGGAGCTGGAACAAGTCATATTGCGAGAGAGCTTGCCCGATCGAAAGGTATACCTATGCACGGTGCTAAGCTCTGATCTCGGGAAAAAACTCATTCAATTTCTTATAACTAAGGAAGATTGTTTCGCTTGGTCTCACCTCGATATGACAGGGATCTCGCCGGAGATAACCACTCACAAGCTAAGCCTGGACCCGAAGTTTCACCCGGTTAAACAGAAGAGGAGACCCCATCCGAGATCAAGCATACTTTCATCAAATATGAGGTATCTAAACTTCTTAAAATATGGTCTATTCGGAGGTTAAATACCGATTTGGTTAGCAAACAAAGTGGTAGTTCCTAAATAAGGGAATAAACAAAGAATGTGTGTAGACTACAAAGATTTGAATAAGGCATGCCCCAAAGACTCTTTTCCTTTGACCAACATCGACCATATGATTGATGCCACGACCGGCCACGGGATCCTCAATTTTCTCGATGACTATTCCGGGTACAACCAAATACGGATGGACCTGGGTGATTAGGAAAAAACTTCTTTCATCACTAAATACAACACATACTGTTATAACGTAATGCATTTTGGATTAAAAAATGTCGGCGCTACTTACCAACGCCTAGTAAATCGGATGTTCGAGGAACAAATAGGAAAATCAATGAAATTTTACACTGACGACATGTTAGTTAAGTCCCTGCGAGAAGATAACCATTTAAAACATTTGCAGGAAAATGTGCGTTGGGAGTTAGGTCAGGTAAGTTCCTCAGATTCATGGTATCTAATCAGGAAATCGAGATCAATCCCGATAGATCAAATCCATCAAAGATATCACGGTCGTGGACAACGTAAAGTCGTGCAACGAATAACCGGGTGAATAGCCGCCCTGGGGCAATTTATTTTGAGGTCGTCCGACAAGAGCCACCGATTCTTCGCACTGTTGAAAAAGAAGAACAACTCTTGTTGAACCTGGAATACCGACGAGCTTTGGAGGAACGCAAGAGGTATTTATCGAGCCCGCCCCTGCTTCATACACCGAAGACACATGAACAATTGTACTTGTACTTGGCGGTCTCGGAGATAGCGGTACATGGCGCTCTCTTTGCTAAGCGCTTCTAGGAATCTAAAATCGTACTTCCAATGTCACCCCATATGTGTCTTAACTACTTACATATTAAGGAACGTTATGCATAAGCCCGAACTCTCGAGCCGATTGGCCAAATGGGCCGTAAAAATAAGTGGGTACGATATTGAGTATCGACCTCGGACCGCCATTAAGTCTCAAATTTTGGCAGACTTTGTGGCCGACTTTACACCGACCTTAATACCGGAGGTCGAAAGAGAGTTATTAGTTAACTCAGGAACTTCCTCAGGAATCAGGACCCTCTTCACAGAGGACGCCTTAAACGCAAAAAGGTACGGACTTGGTATCGTATTAAAGCCACCAACAGGTAATGTAATTAGACAATCCATTAAGACTGTGAAATTGACTAACAACGAGGACGAATACGAGGCCATGATTGCAGGCCTTGAACTAGCCAAGATCTTGGGGTCAGAGGTGATCGAAGCCAAGTGCGACTCCCTCCTTGTGGTAAACCAAGTCAATGGAACATTCGAGGTAAGAGAAGAACGAATGCAAATATACTAGAACAAATTACAGGTGAAATTACATCGGTTCAAATAATGGATTTTGCAACACGTACCTCAGGATCAAAATAGCAAGGCTGATGCCCTCTCTAACTTGGGGTCGTCGGTCAAAGATGACGAGTTCAACTTGGGAGAAGTCGTACAACTTATGAGATTGTTGGTGGAAGAAGGCCACATAGGGATCAACTCAACGAGCCTAACTTGGGACTGGAGTAATAAATACGTGGAATATCTCAGGTCTGGTAAAGTGCCCTGGAATCAAAAAGAGTCGAGGGACCTGCGTACAAAGGCGACCCAATTTAGCCTGTCTGAAGATTGAACCTTGTTCAGAAGAACATTTAATGTCCCACTTACAATATGTCTAGGATCAGGGGATATTGAGTATGTTTTGAGGTAAATGCACGAAGGTACCTGTGGAAATCAATCGGGTGCCGAATCTCTAGTTCAAAAAACAACCAGAGCCGGTTATTACTGGATCGACATGGAAAAGACACAAAGGAGTTTGTTAAAAAATATGATGAATGCCAAAGGCACGCTCCGGTGATCTATTACCAAGGGGAGTTGTTGCATTCAGTTTTGTCGCCATGGCATTTCATGAAGTGGGGGATGGACATCGTTGGCCCCCTTCTGTGGGAAACTCAGTAAGGCTCAATTTATATTATTTATGACTTACTAATTTTCTAAGTGGGTGGGAACCCAGGCGTACAAGAAGGTCAGGGAGAAGGAGGTCATCGATTTCATTTGGGACCACATCATATGCCGATTCAGAATGCCGGCGAGATTGTATGTGATAATGGGAAACAATTCATCGGAATCAAAGTAACCAAGTTCCTTGAAGACCACAAGATCAAAAGGATCCTATCAACACCCTATCACCCTAGTGGGAATGGGCAAGCTGAATCTACCAACAAAACCATTCTCCAAAATCTTAAGAAGAGGTTAACCGACGCCAAAGGAAGATGGAAAGAAATACTACCCGAAGTCATGTAGGCATACCGTACAACCTCGAAGTCTAGTACCAGGGCTACCCCATTTTCTTTGGTTTATAGTGCCAAAGCTTTGATACCGGTTGAGGTTGGGGAACCAAGTATCAGATTCTAATATGCAACAAATGAATCGAATGATGAAGCTATGAGTATGAACCTGGAGCTATTAGATGAAAGGCGCGAAGCCGCTTTGTCGGATTGGCCGCCCAAAAATAGTGGATCGAAAGATATTATAATTGAAGAGCCAACTTATACACTTCAATACCGGGGACTTGGTAATAAGAAAGGTCACGCTAAGCACTCGAAACCCGAACAAAGGAAAATTGGGGCCGAACTGGGAAGGACCGTTCAGAATTATCAAGATCAGTGGAAAAGGATCCTACAAGCTCAAAACAATGAACATCGAGTAACTACCGAACAACTGGAATATATATCACTTAAAGCAATATTATTGCTAAGGTATGGACCCGTTCTTTCTTTTATTTACATCTTAAACTAACCCTTGCATGGAACCAACAAGGAACGGTATGAGATTTTGCGTCTGAAAGCACGCGTTGCACTCTTTTTCCCTTGAGTCGGTTTTGTCCCAAATGGGTTTTCTGGCAAGGTTTAACGAGGCAACAAGTAAATCGTGCTAACTTAGGATTGAAAGTCGACAATGAACCGGTGACGATGATCATAACAGCATTCGAGGCCTCTCTTCGATAAACCCCGAACACTAGGGCATTACCCTCTGGTATCGACTTTAGCATGGAAAGAGACTTCATGATTGAAGGGTCTCGATCGATAGGATTCAATGCAAGGGCCAAGCGGTCAAATGAACCGTGCCCACATAGACTTCTCGAACCCTGACACAAAGCATGTACACAAACATTACTATTATGCACAAGAATAAAGAAAAGTCTCTTCCTTGCAAACATCTTGTCTTTTAAAAAACTTTCCTTTACTTTTCTTAAGGAATTACCTGAATTCGATCCCCTAAAGGAAATGAGCCCAAGGGCCGCCTTAACCTGAGTTCAAATAATAACTCTCTCACTCGGGGACTGTCATCCAAAAACAAACTAGGACGGTCCAAGCTATTAGACCTCGGGGGTATAAGACCTATTAGGCAACCCCCGAATTTTAAAGGCCACGGCGGCCTCTACTCGGGGATCGATCTTAGGAAAACTCGGATAACTGGGGAAAGCAAGCCCACTGGGAGACACTCGAACTAAAATACTACGACCATATTGACACGGCTCAGAGATCCGAGATCCTACCAAAAACAAGCCCTTCAAAATGAAAATTTTTCATAACCGGTTCCAAAGGCTACCCTCGATAGCCTATGACTTTAAAAAAAAGTCTAAGTACTTTTGGGGAAAGAAAACTTTCAGTCACACCGAACCCTCACAATGCCTTAAAATGAAATAAAGTTGAAGGCAAGGTTTCTTTGAGTCTCTAAACAAAAACCAACTATTTCATGCTAAGGCATTTAGATCTTTGCAAATAAAAATAAATAAGGCAAAGAGAAAATTTGAAAGCTGTTGAAGGGAAAATGCCTTATATACATAATTAGGAATTTCTTTTACAAGGGCCGAATAACCCGATGAGAACTTTTACAAAGTCCAAACGGCCTCAAGAAAAATACAAAAAAAACCAAAGACATCTAAAAAGCCTAAGTGTCCTAGTCTTCGTCGAGGGCCGTGTCATCACCTTCGGCGTCTCCGCCATCGTCGGGCTCATCCGAATCTTCAGACCCTTCGGAATCCTCCTCCTCGGGATAAGCCAGCTTCCTGGTATTGGCTTCGGATACCTTGGCTTTCTCGATTTCAACCAACAAGTCAAAATCCTGAGATCAAACTCCCTCGAGGGCCTCCCTTTGGGATTTCCACTTCATATGCTCCACCGAGTTTCTCACTTGGTCCTGAGCCGCCTCAGCATTGGTTTTATGCTGGGCCACCCTCTCATCAGCCTCAACCTTAACCACATCAATCTTCGACTTGGCAACCTCAAGTTCCTTGGCAAGATTTTCTTGGCCGGAGACCACCGAGCTCAGTTGAGACTGGAGCTACTTGATCTTTTTGGCCTGTACCAATGCCTTTTTTTGCAGCCCGAAGCTGGACCTCAATTGAAGCTATTTGTTCTCGGGCAGTCTCCTTTTCTGAGGCCAGGTGGTCCATGTTTTTCTTCCATTCTTCGGCCTCAACTTTCACCATATCCACCTCCTCCTAGAGCTGTTCGATCTGGTCAAGTTTCTTTTGAACCTGTGGATTCGGGTCTTTAGCCACTGTGTTTGAATCATCGCTACTAACTTCAAATACTCATCTTACCTGCTCGACCAGGTCGGCACGCTCCTTTCGAGCCGCTTCTAACTCGGCTTGGAGCTTCTCACCGAGGAGCTTGTAAGCATCCCTCTTCTCAGTAAGCTCCCGAGTCTCAGCCTCATGTTAGTTTAACTCTTCCCGATATCGGAGAAAAGTTTTATGATGAAGCACAGAGGCGTGCAAACATAAATAAGAATGTTTCGATTGTTTTCAACTTAATATATGTACATAATGAAAAAGGCATTCGAAGTTACCCGGTTCAACACCTGTCGAGCTTCATTGAAAAGACATAAGGCCTCCACCTCATCCATTTGATCCTCTTCGGTTACCAGGCATTGAAGATAGCTCGCAATCCCAACGAGCATCCTCCGATATGGATATGATTATTGACCGCTTATGGTCAGGATCTGCACTCGAGGATGTGAACCGGCCTACTAATCTCAGAATTGAAGAAGATTCGTTGGCTCCTGAAGACGACACCTTCTTTGGTACAGGTAAGTCACCGCCCCTTGAGGCCCCTCATTTGGGTGTCCTTTCGGCATCTGGGCCCTGTTTATCACGGAGTCGGTGAATTATGGTAACCCAGAAAGATCTATCACCCCAAGCGTATCATTCGAGGCATCTCCCTCAGCCTGAGGAGTACAGGTCGTGGTCTCCTTGTCGACCTCCCTAACTCGGGACAAAATGACCTCATCCTTCCCTAGTTCGGAGTCCTCAGCCACAACCTCCTCCTCACCTACCCTTCTTTGAGGCAGCTCGGTATCGCCTCTCACGCGGGTTATCATCTCAGAGGCTTCTTCTTAGGACTCGTCCATCAGTCGACTGAGCAAACCCGATAGGATCTCCCGGGCGCTAGCAATTTCATTGGATTTGCGCACCAGCCTCCTTTTTGGTTTTTTCTCCTCCGAGTACGAAGAACTCAGAGCCCTTTTTCTCTTCTTCCTTTATCTTGCCTTGGAACAGACGATTCTGGGAGGATGTCTTCATCACCCGACATGGACCTTATTTTGACATCTTTGGGAACCCCTACAAAGAAAGAAAAAATGAGAACAAATGCAGCTAAGAAAACTATGTGTTAATTCACTTAGTAGAGAAATTTCACCGTAAGCACGGGCCTCCCACCGGCCCTTCGAAAGTTTGTGCCACGCGCGCTCGGAATACGGCTTTTTGATGAGTGGCTAGAATTCATGATTTTAAGCATTATATACCTTGCATTTTATGTGATTTAATGATAAAATACACGTCGTATGTGCCTAATAGGGTTCATTTTATGTGTAGGTGAATTGGAAATGGAAACGGGGCTAAACGGATGCAAATACGTCGAAAAATACGCGAAATGGGACACCCGGGCGATAGCCGGGCATTAGAGCCAAACAGCCTGACCCAGCCTGGCGTTACCCCGGCTTTAGAGCCCTAACGCCGGGGGAGCCTGGCGTTACCCAGGCCTTAGAGCCCTAACGCCAGGGGGGGCCTGGCGTTACCCA
>MDKG01257936.1:0-18651 GCA_005239535.1 Nicotiana rustica | reverse complement strand
TAGTTTAGGTCCTTAGAGTTAGTTTCCAATTATACTGTTAGTTATCTTAGTTTCAAGGGTATAACTAATCAAACTAATTAATAGGTAACTAATCAGACTACTAAATCAAAGATGAGTTAAGGCGAAATCAATTCAACAATAAACTAAAAATCAGAAAACAGGTTAGGGGGTCGAACAACTGAGCATAATATACAAAGAAAAACTAAACATGGTCAATCAACTGATGCAAGCACATGAAGCACATTTAAAACTCATGAATCATCAAAACCTGAACTATATCATTCCAATATCCAAACAGGGTTCAATTAACCTAAGCATGCATGTGTGAACCAAGTCTAAACTAAGAATATATTTTCAAAATATATTTGGGGATTCAAACTAATCAAGCATGAACAAGTAAAAGAAAGTAATCAAAACAGTGATAAAGTAAAAAGAAAACAGTGACACAAAGAAAAAAGACAACTGATTAAACTACACTTATTCATGCTTAAAAAAACACGAAACACATAGAAAGGAGAAGGGGGGGGGGGAAGCGGGTACCCGTAAAAGAAAGGTTTGGCCGGCAAAAAATGAAATTGCCGGACCTTGGCCGGACTCCGGATGGTTTGAAAATGAGTCAAACCCACATGAATCAATTGCTCTTATCAAGAGCAACTGACTCATGTAGGTCCGAACCGTTGAATCATTCGAAGTCGACTGTTATAGCATTTTAGGTTTTCAGATTCTTAGATCTGAAATCGGATGATTTTGGGTGAGTTTTTGGGGAAACTGATGGTGGGATGGGGTTAAGGGTGAGGAGAGGGTTGTAGGGTGAAAGGTTGGGGTTGTTTGGAGATGGTCCGCCACCGTTAGGCGAGTTCCGGTGGCGGAAACCTAGGGCGGCTAGGGTTTGGTCGAGGAAGAAGAGAGAGAGACGAAGGGGAGGGGAGGCGGCTAGGGTTTGGTGGGGGATAGACTTTGATGGAATGAGGGTAGGGGGGTTGTTTTGGGAAGTTATATACTAAAGGGGGTGGAGTTCCTGGCCGTCTGATCTATTTCGATCAATGGCCAGGATTCAGCCAATTAAACCAAACGGGGTCGTTTGGGTAGTGTAGGGGGCAGGACGGGTGAGGGGATTATTGGGCTGGGCAGGTGAGTAATGTAGATATAGGTTTGGGCCTGAGTATTTCTTGGCCCAGGTCCGATTTTAGGCCTAATTTGCCTATACTAATTTAATTAATTAACTTTTAATTAAATTAAACACTTAATAGAAAAGTGTAGTGATTAATTCTAACTTAATTTGTTTATTAATTAATTAATTTTAATATTCCTAATTAAACCCATAAAAATGATTAATTTTAGCAGTTAGTTATCAAAACTACATCACCTCAAATAATCATTATTCGTTTTGTTATTCAATTCAATTAGTTACAAATAATAAATTCATAATTTCTTGATGCAATAAAAAAATGAATTATGACTACGCAAATGCAAACAATTCACAATTAATTTACTAAAATTCAACAAAAATTCGTAAATTAATTTATTTATCGAGATTTTTATAGGATGATATGGTGAGTAAAAATCACATGCTCACAGCTGCCCCTCTTTGCTCGGAAACACGAAGAGTTTTCGGAAAAAGACAAAGTGAGCAGCAATAAACGACTTTTACTTATTCATATGTTCCATTGTGAAGCGTTTTGGAAAAGCTTGACCGAACCTTGCTTCAAAGGTTGCCTACATATCCTTGGTTATAAAGGAATCAGGTCCGTGTAGTTCTGGAAGTTTTGGTAGCTGGGACTACTGAGTAACTGTGGTCTCACTGCGGTTGCTGCTGTTACTATTGCTGATCTTCTTATTACACCCAAAATAAACAAAACGACGGACTAACTAGACCTATCAGCTGCTAGTTACAAGATTCCTATCTAAGACCTGGTCTCGAGCCTTGATCTTCTGCTGACTCTAAACCGGATCTTGACGCTTGTTAACCGCAGGTATTGGTTTCGTCTTATCGCTCCTTGGATCAAGGCAGGATATATCAAACGGATGACTTCAATCTCGTCCTGAATAGTTTGTATCTTCCGGTTTCTGCACTTTGGGTTCAATCTTCTCTTCTCTATTTTTGTTTTTTGTTATTTTTTTGGGTCGAAACTTCTTGTTTTGGTCGTCTCGAGTTCCAATGTCCTAGAAACGTAATCTGCAAAAAAATCAAAACAAACGAACGGATTTTTCTGCCTCAGTTTTCACTAGGAAAATTTCGTGAGTTTGTAACAAACTCTATGCTACTTCATTATTGAAAGCAATGAAAAGCCGGGAATTGGTGCACCCGGAGTTATTGCAGACTAGGGAGTGGATACCCTATATCTCGTAGCAAGATCAACTAGGGGTTGGGAGCCCTATGTTGCAAAATAAAATTAACTAAGGATTGTGTACCCTATGTTGGAAAAGAAATCAACCAGAGAGTGTATACCCTTGATTGGAAAAGAAATCATCAACCAGGGAGTGTATACCCTTGATTGGTATCGACTACGGGAGTGTATACCCTGCGTCGGGAAAAGAAATCAACTAGGGAGTGTATACCCTTGATTGGAAAGAAAAACATCAGTTAGGGAATGTATACCCTTGATTGGAATAGAAATCATCAACCAGGGAGTGTATACCCTTGATTGGAAAATAAATAATCAACCAGGGAGTGTATACCCTTGATTGGAAAAGAAATCATCAACCAGGGAGTGTATACTATTGATTGGCATCGACTACGGGAGTGTATACCCTGCGTCAGGAAAAGAAATCAACCACGGAGTGTATACCCTTGATTGGAAAAGAAAAACATCAATTAGGGAATGTATACCCTTTATTGGAATAGAAATCATCAACCAGGGAGTGTATACCCTTGATTGGAAAAGAAATCATCAACAGGGAGTGTATACCCTTGATTGGAAAAGAAATTATCAACAAGGGAGTGTATACCCTTGATTGGCATCGACTATGGGAGTGTATACCGTGCGTCGGGAAAAGAAATCAACCAGGGAGTGTATACCCTTGATTGGAAAAGAAAAACATCAACTAGGGAATGTATACCCTTAATTGGCATCGACTAGGGAGCATGTGCACCCATGTCGGGAAAAGGTGTAGTTAGGGATTAGAGGCCCCATACTACTTTGAGTTATTTTCAACTTAAAGTCTTCATATATTTTTGTTTTTATTTTCTTTCTTTCTTCTTCCCCCTTTTTATTTATCTTTTTTTTTCTTTTTTTTTTATGCATGCGGAAAAAAGATTTCTTGGAGGAAAATTCCGTTTCTTTGGAGTTAATGCTGCAGAGCTCCTTCTAGCCCTTGCGCAATTTCTTTTGGTTGCACCTGCTTGTTGCATGGTTGCTTTCGAGTTGCACATGTTTAAGATTTTCAAACAAAGAACAATTCGTTAGTTTGAAATGGTGGTTGGTTTTGCGGCCTTGATTTTTAACTGCTTGATCTCATTTCTTTTGATGAAGATTTCAACCACTTGCTTGCTTGTTTACTGGGGATTGGGTTTCATCTCTCATCCCTGGGACCTTGGCTTTCCCGATTTTACCATGGCGATCGGTCACGTGGGACCCAACCTTTTTGTTTGGCCTTTGTAGGCTTTTCACTTGCTTTTTCTTTTTGATTTACAGGGTATCGGGGCGAGTTTTGGCCCCTCAAATTCTGCTGCGACGGTTGGTCGTGTAAGACTTATCCTTTCCAGCTTTATTTCGCCTTTATTAGCCTTTCACTTCTGACTTTTCTTCCAACTGTAATTTTAGGATATTTGGGATATTTCGGCTATTCAAACCTTGCCAAGATGGCTCGCTATACGGGGGCTCAACCTTTCAACTTCATTCGCCTTTATAGGCACTTTGATTTGATTTTCTCCTTTCAAGGTTTTGAGTTTGGAGTATAGACCGCTACGGACAGTCGAGATCAACTCGATGCTCCTGACGAGGATGGGTTCCTTTTGAATATTGACCCGTGTCAAATGAGAGCCCTGTAAATCAGTCTTGCCATCCTTTCTCTGCCTTAGTTTCGGGACAGAGTTAGACCGAAAGGGATTTAAAAGAAAAATAAACGACAGAATGGACAATGAATTTAAACAAAAGGTGTCCCTTTCGGGGAAAAGAAAGAAGGACTTATCTGGAGTGCATGCGGGCTTTAATGAACATGACATGCCCTTTGGAATGGATGCCTGATCCGTGTAAACCGTCCGGCTCTCAGAAATTCATCACAACGATTACCTTAAGATTGAGAAACCTTGCCCCGGACTGCGTCCATGTCAGTGACCCATTATACTTTTCGATCAGTGCGCCCTTTGTGGGTTTTCACCAACTAGCCTCTCTCGCTTCTCTTCTCACCATCGCCTTGTAGTGCTCTTTGCGAGTTTTCACTAACAAGACTCTCTCATTTTTAATTTCTCTGCTTACCGTCGCCTCACGGTGCCCGTGTGGATTTTCACCAATGAGACTCTCTCATTTTAATTTCCCTCATTTGCTTGTATTTGGATCCAAACATCTGTATCCTCCAATTTTGGACATCTTTGCCGATTGATCGGAAGAACTTGAACAGGGTTTTTGGTGAAAAGAATTTATGTTGAATTACAACTTTGGAACCTTTAAGGCGACACATCGCCCAATCCTAACACTTGCCCCAGCTTAAACTCTTGGGGAAATGTGGATTTTTATTTTGGTGTGATTGAACCCCAGGGAGAGGCTGCCTACGTATCCTTTCGGAATCAAGTCGAACGTAGTTCAAGGAACTTTTGTTTTTGTTTACGTTTTTGATGATTTTTTTTATTCTTTTTTTTTTATCAACACTTTTTTTTTTGTTTTCCAATAACAACTTCGGGTTCCAAAGAGGGTACTCAAAGAAGAGTAACTGGTTCAAAGGGTTTACAAAAGGGTTAATGGTGTTTGGGTAGCGAAAATGTAAGCCTTCGTCATCCCAACTGGAGAACATTTGAAAATATATGGAGGATCAAACATAGTACCTTTTGACGGCATCTGCATTGACAGCCGTTTCGGGGTCATTTCCTTCGATGCCCCCAAGTATAACGCTCATTTTGGTAGCAATTTCCTTATGATGTATGGACCTTTCCAGTTTGGGGCGAATTTTCCTTTCGCTTCGTCGTGGTGCGGGAGGATACATCTTAAAATGAGTTGCCCTACTTCGAAGTTCCTAGGTCGCACTTTCTTGTTGTAAGCGCGGGCCATTCTCTGCTGGTATAATTGTCCATGGAATACTGCGGCCATTCGTTTCTCATCAATCAAAGTTAATTGCTCCAGTCGTGTCTTGACCCACTCATTGTCCTCAATTTATGCTTCGACAATAATTCGAAGGGAAGGAATTTCGACTTCTGCGGGTATTACGGCTTCAGTGCCGTAAACCAATAGGTAAGGGGTAGCTCCAACCGATGTGCGCACGGTCGTGCGATATCCCAGCAATGCAAAAGGCAGCTTTTCATGCTATTGCCGAATGTTTGAATCATTTTCCTGAGAATTTTCTTGATGTTTTTGTTTGCTGCTTCAACGGCGCCATTGGCTTTGGGCCGGTAAGGGGTCGAGTTGCGGTTTGTTATCTGGAACTGTTCACATACCTCCCTCATCAAGTTACTGTTTAGATTTGCGGCATTGTCGGTAATAGTTTTTGGATACCAAAATGACAGATGATATTAGCATTCACGAAATCCACCACCACTTTCTTAGCGACAGCTTTGAACATGAGGGCCTCGACCCATTTCGTGAAATAGTCGATAGCAACTAAAATGAATATGTGACCATTTGAGGCCCTTAGCTCGATTGGCCCAATGACATCCATTCCCCAGGCAACAAACGGCCAGGGTGCCGACATAGGATGCAGTTCTGATGGTGGTGCATGGATTAGGTCGCCATGTATTTGACACTTATGGCACTTCCGGATGAAATCGAAACAATCTTTCTCCATGGTCATCCAATAATATCCAGCCCGCAAGATTTTCTTTGAGAGGACGTACCCATTCATGTGCGGACCACATACTCCTGAATGGACCTCGCTCATGATCCTTTTGGCTTCTTTGGCGTCTACACATCTTAACAGATTCAGATCGGGAGTCCTTTTATATATAGTACTTCCCCACTTAGGAAGAAACTGCTGGCGAGCCTTCGGATGGTTCTCTTTTGGTCTCCGTTGGCCTGCTCGGGATATTCTCTTGTCTTCAAAAATCTTTTAATATCATGATACCATGGCTGGAAATCGGGTTCTACTTCGACCGTGTTGCAATAACCATGCCTTTCCTTGATTTGGATCTCCAATGGGTCTATGCGAATATTACCCGGATAGGGCAGCATTACAGCTAGGGTGGCCAGTGCATCGGCTAACTCATTGTGGCACCGAGGAATATATCTGAACTTGACGGCTTTGAATCGCTTACTAAGATTCTCCACATGCTCTCTATAGGGAAGGAGTTTAACATCTCGAGTTTCCCACTCTCTCTGAGCCTGCTTAATGATCAAATCGGAGTCCCCCATGATCAACAACTCTTCTACAACCATGTCAATGCCCATGTTCATGCCCATTATACAAGCTTCATATTCAGCAGTATTGTTTGTGCAGAAGAAACGGAGGCGGGCCGTTGCAGGATAGTGTTGTACTGTGGGTGAAATCAAGATTGCCCCTATCCCAATACCTTTCGCATTGGCTGCTTCATTGAAGAACATTTTCCAGGTGTCAGCGCCTTCCGATTTTACTTCGACGGAATTGATTTCTTCATCCGGAAAATAAGTGCTCAAGGGTTGATATTCATCATCAACCAGATTTTCAGCTAGATGATCAGCCAATGCTTGAGCTTTCATAGTTGTGCGAGTGACATAGACAATATCGAATTCTGTGAGCAAGATTTTCCATTTTGCTAATCTCCCGGTGGGCATTGGCTTTTGGAATATCTACTTCAAAGGATCCAGCCTCGTGATGAGGTAGGTGGTATAAGTCAATAAATAATGTCGGAGCTTCTGAGCATCCCAAGTTAGAGCGCAGCAAGTCCTTTCTAACTGAGAATACATGGCCTCGTAGCTTGTGAACTTCTTGCTTAAGTAATAAATGGCCTGCTCTTTCTTCCCGGTTGCATCGTGTTGCCCGAGAACACACCCAAAGGAATTTTCTAGCACCGTCGGGTATAGGAACAAAGGTTTCCCTGGTTCTGGTGGGACTAACACTAGAGGATTTGACAGATATTCTTTGATCTTGTCGAAAGCGTCCTGACACTCGTCTGTCCATTTGATGGCTGCATCTTTTTTTCAGCAGCTTGAATATAGGCTCGCATGTGGATGTCAACTGCGCGATGAACCTGCTGATATAATTCAACCTACCTAGCAGACTCATGATTTCCTTCCTGGTTCTTGGGTGTGGGAGATCCCGAATAGATTTTATCTTTGTCGGGTCTAGCTTGATGCCCTGTCGACTGACTATAAATCCCAGTAATATTTCGGATGGAACTCTGAAAGCGCATTTGGCTGGGTTTAATTTCAAACCATATATGCGCAGGCGTTCGAAGAATTTCCTCAAATGCTGCACATGGTCACTTTGGGTTCTGGATTTAATGATCACATCATCCACGTACACCTCAATCTCCTGATGCATCATGTCGTGGAATATGGCGGTCATGGCCCTCATATAAGTTGCCCCCAGCGTTCTTTAAACCAAATGGCATGACCCGATAACAGTATGTTCCCCAGGGTGTAGTGAAGGTTTTATTTTCTGCATCCTCTTCATCCATCAACACCTGGTGATATCCAGCATAACAATCGACAAAAGACTGTACCTCATGTTTGGCACAATTGTCAACTAGGATATGTATGTTTGGCAGTGGAAAATTATCTTTGGGACTTGCTTTATTCAGATCTCAGTAGCGGACACATACTCGGACCTTTCCGTCCTTTTTAGGCACCGGAACCACATTGGCTAGCCAGGTGGTGTATTGGACCACTCGGATTACTCCAGCCTTTATTTGTTTAGCGACCTCTTCTTTGATCTTGTCACTCATGTCTGTTTTAAATTTCCTCTACTTTTGTTGGACAGGTGGATGACCGGGGTAGGTTGGCAATTTGTGTACCACCAAGTCCACACTTAGTCCGGGCATGTCGTCATAGGACCAAGCAAACACGTCTTTGAATTCAAATAGGATTTGAATCAAGGCGTCTCTAGCCCTTTCGTCTGTGTGGACGCTTATCATGGTTTCTCGAATCTCCTCTTCACTGCCCAAGTTAACGGGTTCCGTTTTGTTAAAGTTTGGCTTAGGATTATTCTCGAACTGTTCCAATTCTCGATTTATTTCCCTAAAGGCCTCTTCTTCGTCATATTCTGGCTCTTGATTCATTATTTCGAGGTTAGACGGCGTATTAAGATCAGAGCATGAAGTCCGCAAGTATGATATGTTTTTAAAGGCCGCATTATTAGGACTGAAAAAATAAGAAAAGTAAACAACAATCAGAAAGAATAATAGACGATGAAATTTTGATTTCATTTCGTTGAATTTGAACATAGGAGGGTTTACATCGGAATTTAAAAGGCAAGTAATTAAAAACACTTGAGTTACACCCTGAAATAACTCATAGTGCAGGAAGGATGGCAAAAGTTGAACTACCGGGACTCCCGCCTGACGGGGAATGGAGTAGCCTACCAGTTTTGCAACTTGGGATTAGGACCCATATACTGCACTTTGGCGGTGCTGGAGCCTTCTCCTGGCTGGACCATATAGTCCTCATACAACATCTGCCTCATTGATCCGCATATTTCTTCGATTTCTTCGGCTGTGAAAGCCTCTTCCTCTTCCTCCACGTATTCTGGCTTGACAAATGATGCGGTGATGTGTGGATCGGCTGAGGAAATACCCAACCATTTTTCTTACGTTGGTCAGCCCATTGGTCTTCATATTCGAACTTAACCATCTGGTGGAGAGTAGATGGCACTGCCCCTGCTGCATGGATCCAAGGCCTTCCAAGGAGATAATTGTATGAAGTATCCATATCCATGACCTGGAATGTCACTTCAAAATCTACAAGGCCGATTGTCAAGACCAAATCAATCTCCCCGATCGTGTCTCTCTTGATACCATCGAATGCACGGACGCACACATTGTTGGTCCTAATTCTCTCAGTCCCGATCTCCATTCTTTGTAGGGTCAAGAGAGGGAAAATATCAACCCCAGATCCGTCGTCCATCATAACCCTTTTCACATAGTAACCTTCATATTTATTAGTTAGGTGAAGAGCTTTGTTGTGGGCAGACCCTTCCGGGGGGCAAGTCATTCTTGCTAAATGAGATCCGGTTGACTTCAAAAAATTGTTCTGCCATTTTTTCCATTTGCTCAACTGTGGTGTTGGCCGGAACGTATGTTTCGTTAAGGGTTTTGATCAGGATTTTCTGATGTTCGTTTGAATTTACCAGCAAGGATAGAAGTGAGACCCAAGTGGGGGACTTTCTGAGCTCCTCAATTACGGCGTATTCAGCAGTTTTCATATTCTTGAAGAATTCTTCTGCCTCACCGGCACTGATCGGCCTTTTAGGCGGAAAGCGTTTCAGCTTGCTTTTGTTTAGTTCTTCCAGGTCGAGGTATTTCTCTGATGAGTTTATATCGCATGTTTCCCCAGTAATATCTTTCCCTTTGTACGTCACCACCGTCCTGTGGTAATTCCAGGGGACGACAGTAGTATTCTTCATGGGAATTCAAGACGCGCGGCTAATAACCACGGGCTCATTCAGCCTTGGTGAAATTATTTGCCCCCGCGCCACATACGTCCCTTTCGGCACGTGCATTTTTGGGCCATTCATTATTGCCTTGTTGAATTGTAACCTTCTGGGAGGGCTCAACACACTTTGTTCCTTCCTGGGTGCCTTGGGGATGTAAAATACAACGTCTTTAGAGGGTCCCCTATTTGTTTCAGTCTCAGCCTTTTTCGTGACCTGGGGGACGGGGTTACTCGTCTTCATCTCCTTGACTGGTTTGGGTGCCGTCTTGGGCTTTTTTTCCACATCTGCAATAGCGATGATGGCCTTTAGAGCTGGATCAAAATCTCGGTCCTCGCAAATCATGCCGATGACGGGCCCATGATTGTGAGTGGGAAGTGGATTGTTCGTCACATTGGGAGCTTCTTCGTCACTTAACACCACTTTATTTTGTTCTATAAGGCTTTCCACGGCTCTTTTAAGGGTCCAAAACTCTTCCGTGTCATGCCCTCCTGCTCCGAAATGGTAGGCACAATTGGTTCACGGCTTGTATGATGTTGATGTTGGGTTTTGCCTGGTCGGAGGTACGGGTTGTAGAAGCCCCATCTGGACTAATTTTGGGAAGAGGATTGAATAAGGTTCCCCGATAGGAGTGAAGTTGGGTCTCCTTGGTGGTTCACGGGGGTAGGTGTTGTACAGGTAGTTTTGGCGAGGGCGTGGATTATATGGAGCTGGGGGAGGATGATTGTTTCTCGGAGGTGGAGCCCTATTCTGATTGTATTGTTGTTGCGGCCTGGGATGTGGTTGAGAGTTCATTACTTCATAGGGAAGAGGGGGAGTAGCATAAGCTGCGTCTTGGTGAGGATAGTAATGTTGGGAAGCTTTGGGAAATGGACGTGGGTATTGTCGAGGCTTCCTAACATCGGAAACCATCATGACCCCTTCTTCTTTCTTTTTTCTGTTGGCTGCACTCCCAGATCCGCTTTGGATGGCCTGGAGAGGTTGCTCTTATGGCAGATTGGCTCAGGATACGACCAATTTTTAGACCATTCTCCACCATTTCTCCAATTTTGATTGCTTCTGCAAATGGTTTACCTATGGCGGACATCATATTTTGGAAGTAATCAACTTCTTATGCTTGTAGAAAGACACTGACCATTTTAACCTCATCCGCAGAGGTTTGACCCTGGAGGCCTGCTCGCGCCATTTGATGGCGTACTCTGTGAAACTCTTGGAGGGTTTCTTTTTGAGATTGGATAGTGAGTTTCTATCGGGAGCGATGTCCACATTGTATTGGAATTGCCGGACAAAGTCCCGTGCCAGGTCATCCCATATGTGCCAGCGGGATATATCCTGGTCCATGTACCATTCTGATGCAATTCCCGTCAAGCTTTCTCCAAAATATGCCACGAGAAGTTCCTCTTTCCCACCTGCTCCCCGAAGCTGGTTGCAGTACCTTTTCAGATGAGCTATGGGGTCCCCATGTCCGTCATATTTTTCGAACTTGGGGGTTAACCCAAGGGGCAAATGGACGTGCGGGAACATGCACAAATCTGCATAGGAGACACTTTTCTGCCCGCTCAACCCCTGTAAATTCTTGAGGCTCTACTCAATACTCTTCATTTTCCGAGCCATTTCTTCGTGCTCGGGGCTTTTCTTATCTTGTCCCAAAGTGACCTCAGACTGAGTTTATTGGGGGTATCTATTGGGAGTGACATGAGTGGTATCCAAATGGACGGACGATGTTTGGAACGTGAATGATGGCGGCTCGAAACTTGGCCCAGATATAGTTGGCGGAGCCGTGGCAGAGATTGGTGGTGTGGTGAAGATGTTGGAAGATACACCAGAAAATAAGGCCCGGGGGCGAACCTCAGAAAGCCTTCCGGCAAAGTGAGCCGACATAGTTGGATATCCAAACAGCGTGGTTGCCCTGGGAATAATCTCTGGGAAACCCGGGATGGTACTGGGTGGTTCCCCACTATTGGACCATGCGTCCCACATTTCCAGCATGCGGCAACGCAAAGTCCTGTTTTCTTTAGCTGTTGCTGATTCAGATGTTGGGATGGACAGATTTAGGTCTTCCACGAAAGAGTTGATGATTGGCAAGTGACTTTCAGACGTCATTTCTATGCTCCCTTTTGATCTAGTGAAGTAAGGATGGGAAGCCAGGTTACCGCAAAACCAACCACCTAAAAATACCTTTTAGATCGAACCAACAAAATGTTAGGTTGAAACATTTATCACATAGGCAATCGCACCTTTGGGGTATGCAGTGCACCTGAGCAATTTAAATGCTTTTCTATATGTTTTTGCAATAATTGTGTACTTCATCCCGGCTTTATTTCTCGGTTTTCCCCTTTTTATCATTCCTTCCCTTCCTTTGTTATTGTTTCCGCTCTTTTATTCCTCGCTCAATTTCTTTTCTTATGGTTATGATCGAATCCTATGTGGATTGCCTACGTATCATGGCACCGCGTGAATCAGATCATCACGTAGTTTATGCCATAAATACCAAAGGACATAAACATTTTCGAATTTTCATTCATTAGGATAAAAAACCTTTCAGCTTTCATTCATTACAAAGACTCCGACATATTTTCTTGGGAATTTTAAAGAAACTACAAAGACTTAAAGTAGACTAAAACAAGAAAATGAAATACAGACTCGAAAAGGACTTCAAGAATACATAAGTGCCTCTACTGCTCCAGGGGGCCGCAGGACATCATTCGGTCTTGCCACGGGCCTACGTACCAAACCTTGATGGAGGCGGTGTAGGTCGTCCATTATCTTGTGGACGAATATCATTACTTCCGAGAAGAAGGTGGTCTAGTCATATATCACACTCTTGGCATCTTGTGGCAATATAATCCGCAATTTCTCTGACCCTCTGCCTGATAAAGCCCTTTTCCTAGAGTAAGCGCCCGATCTGTTGAGACCTAGCCTCTAGATACTGGGCATCCTTATGATTCTTTTCTTGCAATTGTTGCAAGCCTTCCTGCAACTGAGCCATCATGGTATAGCATTTTTCCCTCTCTGCCTTGAACCTTTTTGCCTGTTTGGCCATTTCGTTCTCGAGAATGGCCAGCTTTTCCTTCAAGCCTATGACTTCTTGGTCATATTTCCTTTTTTTTCTCTGGACAAACTCTGTTCTTTCCTCTGCATTTCTTGTTAATCTTGCCCGAACTCCGGCAGTTCTTCTTCAGCTTTGTCTAGATCATTCCTATAGCTGCACACTTTATGCCTCAGACTGTTGATAAGCCTTTCATCAGTTCTGCTTCTCTCTGGGTTCTCAGCAGCTGTCTTTAATTCCTGCATCTGGGCGCGGAGAACTTCATTTTCTTGGGCTAACCTATTTTTCTCCCCTTCAATTGTGGCAGTATGTAGAATGTTTTCAAATTTGATTTCCTTGACTTGGGCTTCCAACTTGCTTATGGTAGCTTGGTAGCTATTTTCCTTTTCTAACCAAGCCCAGTGCTCTTGTGTTTGCTCGGTGAATTGTTGCATGTGGGGTCTCTTTGCGGGTCGTTCTTGATCTTTATGCTCTCTGCCTCTTATGCCATACCAAGAAGTGTAGGCGGGATCCACTTCCCCTTTATATAAATTTCTCACCCGAGTTTGAGGTTCTAAAAACCTGCACTCGTTCTAGATTTGACGGACCCTGCCTTCAGGAAATGCAGATCTCGGGCATAACTCAATGGCTTGTTGGATTAAGTTTTCGTCATGGGGAACACCCTGTTGTCTCCCCAACTGGCATAAGACCCGGTGTGGGTCACATGGCTGAATGTTTCGCATGCCCATTAACAGGAGATAGCAAACCTCAACAGACATATTGATAACCTCGCCAACAGGGAGCCACCCGAACGTCCACTCGATTTGGTCGGTAGTCAATGAACTCAAGTATGAGTGCCAGGCTTCCGTGCCCTCAGGAAATTTGTGGCCCTTTACCCGATTACCATGTTCCTCGATGCAATTCAAACCGGTTAAGCCGTAGTTCATGTAGCCTGGGCGGTGACAGAGGTGCTCGATCAACCAGATTTGTAGAAGCAGGTTGCTCCCCTCAAAGAACTTTCCCCCAGATTGGCAAACTGTTAGAGCGAGGTAAATCTCGGCTAAGACCATCAGTATAAGTGTGCCATTGGATTTTTTCATCATGAAATCTGCCATTCCCACAAGCCCGATATTTATGCATCCATCACTTCTTGGGTAAATCAAGGTGCCCAAGAATTCTACCACAAAAGCTAGCCCCCGCCGGACTTTCCATTTAGCCTGATCTTTGTGAGTTAGACCAGTGTTGTCAGCCTCATAACCTTGGGAATCTCCATAACGTTTGTAGAGAAAATAGAAAGTACAGAAACCTTCGGACAGGTGTGGGTCTTGGACGTCCCGACTAATGTTCAACAGATCCAAAAACTTATGTGGAGTCACCGCCATGGGTTCCACCGGATACCGACTTCTAAGAATGTCATTGAGACCAGCATACCCTACTATTTCCTCTAGTGTGGGCGTCAATTCAAAGTCTGAAAAGTGGAACACGTTGTGGGCGGGATCCCAAAATGGTACTAGATCCTCGACGATGTCCAACCTCGGCTTGATTTTTAGAAGACCAGTAAGTCCGCCTAAAGCTTTCATAATAGACTTTCTATTAGCTTCCCCCAAGTCGCTCCACCATATATGGAGTCCTAGAGGGATTTCCTCGACTGCCCTGAAGGGAATGTTTTCAACTATATTCATCCTGCACATTCGTTTTTGATTAAAACCATAAAAATTTTGAGAAGTGTTATTTTTTGCATAGGGTTTTGTAATGGACCATTTTTGCGAATAAGGCCCTTCGATACTTCGGGTAGGAAGTTTTTAAGGTTGTTTTTCCAAATTGGGTCGAAATTTAAAGACAAACCACAGGCGGCCACTTTTGCAAAAACGGCCTTCCGGTGCCCCACTTGGGCAATCAGGCTATAATGGCGTCACCTAATTTTATTTTTGAAAAATAGAGTTGGACCCGATGAGGGTTGCCTACGTATCCCACACCGATGGAGAATCAAACAATGCGTAGTTTGGAAAAAAATCCTGACTGATTAAAAATATACACCCACTCATTTTGTTTTGGAATATTATTTTTCAGAAATTTTGGAAGAGTTTCGGGATAAATACGAGGATTTTCAAAACAAGGTGAATTTTCTATTGTACCCCATCCTTGGTTTTTCTGTTCGTTTACATGTTTTTTAAAATTATTTTAGCCAGTCAATACAAGCTGAAAAAAATAAATGCATATGTAGCAAGTAAGATGCATCAGGGTAGTCTTTTATTTTTGGGTACACCTGTCCTAGACGGACCCAACCCCTGTGTTGAGTCCCCTAAGTCAAATGCACATGATGCAGATAATCGTTCCTACTAGGGATCCGGCATGAGGCTATGTTATACTAAGCTTAAATCCTGGGGTTTTGTTCTAGACCAGGCTTACCCGAGCGAACAACTCGAGCCGAGGGGGAGGCAGCGTACCGGGAATACAGAAGCTTCACCGGCTTTGCAACTTGTCCGTACCTCGTTCTAAAATTTGGATATGACTCTAACAGAAAAGAGGTCACACGAAGTGCACACTTCCCAGATGATTTAGAAGACTCAGAGAGAAAAGGGTTTCGGCACAGTTTACATCCAATTCAGATAATATCAAAGCGGTAAAAAGCGGCATTTAGCACATTAGGTTTAAACATGTAAAAATTAGGTAATTATGAAAGCCAAATATAACAGCTATTCTATGCTCGAATTCTTAAACCCTGAACCAGAGATTCTGGGTTCTAAATCCCCAGCAGAGTCGCCAAAGTTGTCACACCTCCTTTTCACTACCCCGGATTAATGAAGGGGTAATAAGGGAGTTTTTCCAATTAAAGTGACATTATTCGATTTTGGGATTTATTATTATTTCAGAGTCGTCACCCGGATTTTTTACGGTGTTTCGGGACACCATTTATTTATTGAAATCCCAAACCGAGAAAATTTTGACTCTGTTTAAAATGTCTGCGAACCAGAAATTCGGATAAGGAATTCTGTTAACCCGGGAGAAGGTGTTAGGCACTCCCGAATTCCGTGGTTCAAGCACGGTCGCTTAACTGTTGATATTTGGCCTAAATTGTCTGATTATTTACATATTTGAGTCTATTGTGCATTGAGCTGTTTAATTTTTAACCGCTTTTAATATTTATGGATTTATCTTGAAACAAGTCACGATGGCGTGCACTTGTTTGTTTTTGGACACATTATAACTACGCCACATGAAATGCACCCACGATTACAACATGTGATTTTTATTATAATTTGAAGTTGAAGACGGGGAAATGAGTTGTCGCACCCGAGTGTAGATTACGTAGTCAAGACTATGGTCGTGATGGTTTTATAATGCCTATTTGAGGCAATGTTCGATCATTCTCTATGTCTTCTATTTTTTGAAAGATCATTTTAGTTTTAAGATCGAATAGGACGTCTATGGATTTATCTTAAACAAGTCACGATGGTGTGCACTTGTTGTTTTTGAGCACACGGCAAACACATCACATGAAATGCACCCGTGGTTACTATGTACATTTTCTTAATGTTTTGAGTTGAGGGTCGGGGGCATGAGTTGCCACTCCCAAGTGTAGGTTAAGGTAATTTGAGATAATACTTGATTCTTTACATAATTTCAGACTAAAGGTATCTTTCTACCTAGGGGGTTGCCTAAAAAGTGAAATTCATTAGCCTAAAAGACAACATATTTCGGGCTATGGCCATATTTTAGCCCCAATTAATTACTTTAGGCCATCCTAGTTTGGCTATTTTTGTAAGAAGACTATCAGTTAGGAAATTCAATTCTTAATCAAATCATAAAGGTCTTCTCTTTCTAGTTTGGTAAATGATAGAAAATGTGTTAATCAAGATGCACCTCATTCGCGTAGATATACATACACCTATAAGAATTATAAACACATAAATACATTATCTACTGGTCTCGCTTCAAATTGGTAAGATAAAATTACTGTTTTTTTTGGAACTTTATAATTTCTAACGAAGAACATAGCATAGCCAGTTTTACCAATTTAACAGTTCTTGTCAATTTTTAGATAGCCTAATCACATGCTTCAAGGTTCAAAAGTGTTCATACATCGATTTAAGAAAATTTAATAGGATACGACATGAACCAAAAATAATCTACTAAATCCACTTATATTGAAACAACTGAATTTGGAAATAACCACTTATGAAAATCCAATAAATGTTTACGAAAGGTTTTATGTGGACTGATTTGAATACCAACTCCTTTTTTTCGATTAAAACACCTATTTTTATCCTTGAACTGCTTTTTAGAGAAAAACAGATTCAAAGTTCCAGGAAAATCGCCTCAAAGTTTTAGTTTGAACTCTATCAGTTGAAAGGCTAAAAATGAATATCCAGTCCAGCCCCTTAAATTAACAGATTCCAAAGTGCATAAATGAACGAATTATAGTTTTTCTGAAGCGAAAATATAGCTTCTGTAAAAATACATTTTTTATGAATATCAAAGAAAAACTAAAAATGGAAATCCTAAATAGCTTCTCCACATCTGGATTCTTCGTACTGTACATTTGCAGACCTTTTTTTTGTAATTTATAGAACACACAAACTAATTAAGTGTTGAGCACCCACCAGACCAAACCGGACCATGAAAGAAGGTCAAGTTTAAACCTGATAATGATATGCTAAGTTATACTAACAAAACAGAATTATTTATGCATTCTCTTGGTGAAAACCTGACCATGAATCTGTCAGATTTTAATCCCATAATTCCAACATTAACCTAAGTCTAAAGCCATATGGAGACCTACTTACTGAGTCTCTTCAATGAACAAGGAACACAAATAAGATCACCTTTTATCATTAATTCTAAGATTGTAAGTCCAACACTTTACTGTTTGGACAGTGTTGAGGATATACCTTTGAGTATTGTCAAAAGATGAATCTAATCATGAAGGAGGTTAGATTCAATCCTTAATGACTCTCTTAGAAGAACAAAGCATATTCAGACCTTTTCTGGACTAAATCTGGCCATAAAAAGAGTCAGATTCAGCTCCATAGATCTCATCTTTTGTTCCTCTTGATAATTATACTATAATTTTGACTTTTTAGGCTTTTATAGTGACAGAATCCGATCATTTTAAGAGATTCAGATTCCTTACTCTATGAGGCCTTTCGACTACTTATTTTATGCTCTAGCAGAGGTGACTTCAGGGACATGCTACTGTTTATGCACTATTGTGGGGTGAATTTGACCATTGGAAGGTCAAACTCATCTACCATAGTGCTAATACTAACCTACCTTGAGACTTTCTTGTTGAATCTTTTTTTTGGCCAAAGAGACTCAATTGAAAGATATTTTCTGAACATTTATAGAGAGAACCCGACCATAGGAAAGGTCAGATTCTACACCATAGTGCAGCCTTTTTAGGAAGTGGAACTACGATTATCAACTACATTTATATACCTTTAGCCTGAAATAAACAGAATACTCCAGTAAAGAAATACCATTAGCAAAACAGTACCTATCACACTCATAGAATCATTATCATGCCAATAAGCATATATACAGTCATATTTACATAAAGCAGAAGAAACAACCTCGTTTATCAAGAACAAGTAGTTTAAGTAGTGAGTAGAAGAAGAAGATACCAGTGCAGCATTTCATTGAGAACATATGAGTCAATACATACCTTTTAAGAGTAAAACAGCAAAAAGGGACTTGACCAAATAAAGGTCAAGTATGGACAATAATCAACAAAAGAAAGAAGATTCAGCAGCAGCAAACAGCAACCCAAAGAAAAACCTAGTAACATCAAAACTCTCATAATTCCAAGATGCCATGTTTCTAAAATTATCTAGTAGAACAAAAATTTAAAAAAAAATTCAAATATAAGAAAACAAAAATAATAGTTCAAACTTGCAACCTAGCAATATGTA
>ML532351.1:37711-68253 GCA_005239535.1 Nicotiana rustica | reverse complement strand
GGATCCATGGTCTTCCAATGATCACGTTATAAGCCATGTGAGTATCGATGACTTGGAACCTAATATTTTGATCACCCCCTCAGCATAAGTGCTAAGCGTAATTTCTCCTTTTGTTATAACTATAGAGTTATCAAACCCTGATATGGCTCGTGCTTTTGGGATTACTTGATCCCCTAGCAGCATTTCTTCCACGACTCTTAGCGAAATGATATTGACTGAACTGCCTGGATCAATCAACACTCTTTTCATGTTAGTGTCATGAATAAGTAAAGATATTACCAGAGCATCGTTATGTGGAAACATTATTCACGAGCACGTTTTCCGTGTGTAATTGTGAACTTTGTGGTTGTTTTTCAAATCACTCCATTTACTTCTTCACCCCCGTGTATTACGTTAACGGTTCGTTTTGGAGAAGGAGGATTTGGGGGCTCCTGCCTGTTCCTCATGTATGCCTGTTTACCTTTATCACTAAACAATTCTGTTAAATAGCCCTGTTTTAACAAATTTTCTACTTCACCTTGTAAAAATCTACAATCCGCAGTTTTGTGCCCATGATCGTTGTGAAATTCACACCAATGATCTGGGTTTCTTCTACTTGGATTTGACCGCATCTCTTTGGTCCACTTAACCTCGTCTCCCATGTTCTTCAATATTGAGACAAGTTCAGTAGTACTTACATAAAAGGTATGATCCCCAATTTGAGTACTACCTCTAGGTCGTTCATCTCGATCTTTTCTAGATCTAGACGAGGATGAGATTACATCTCTTCATTGTGGTATATAGTCCGACCTAGTGTTTTCGAACGCGGATATCGCGTCCCGAGGGTCCTAAGTAATGATCGTACCTGTTTTTACCTGATCTTCTATCTGATTCAGGACGTATGGATCTGGAATGATCTTCCTCTTTCGAGCGAGCAATGATATCTTCTTCTATTATGAGTTTAGTACTGTACCTGTTATATACATCGTTCCATGTTGTGGCGGGGAATTCTCTTAGCTTCTCCTTAAGTCGCCTGGTGGCTTCTGAGATTTTATCGTTCAGGTTGCTTGCAAATGCCATGGCTGCCCAATTATCAGGCACCTTGGGCAACTGCATTATTTCTCTTTGAAACCTGTCTACAAACTCACAGAGTAGTTCCGTGTCTCCTTGTTTTATTTTGAATATGTCTTCCATTCTCTTCTCAACTTTTTGTTCACCAGAGTGTGCTTTTATAAACGAATGTGCAAGCTCAACAAAAGAGTCAATAGAATTTTCAGGGAGAAGAGAATACCAGGTTAGAGCCCCTTTGGTAAGTGTTTCCCCAATTATTTTGACAAGGACTGATTCAATCTCTTGTTTCGTTAAGTCGTTGACTTTTACCCCAGTAGTGAAAGCAGTCACATGGTCGTGTGGTTCAGTTGTTCCATCATATTTGGGAACGCCAGGCATTTTAAATTTCTTGGATATAGGAAAAGGTGCCGCACTTGGCCTCCAAGGTTGTTGAGAATATCTATCACCATCGATGCCTTTGATGACAGGTGGTACACCAGGAATTTGTTCGATGCGATCGTTCTGCTCCTTCATCTGTTTCTGCATGGTAAGCAGTAAATTATGTAATTCTGAGTTATTAGATATACCTGGTCTCGTTTCGAGAGATTCATTAGGAGTATCTCCTCTTCCTGAGTTTGCCAACCCAGATTGAGGATTTTCCACGGTGATGGTGTTATTTGGAGGTGGCTTCGGCAGTGTAGGTAACGCTTCCGGTAATCCTCTCGCAAATTCTTGCAAAGCTTGGCTCACATACTCTGCAATCATTTGCTTTACACGATCTTGTTCCACAGTTTGATCATTATTACCATTGTTGTTATTGGATCTTTCTGGAGATTGTTCCCTCGAACCACGTGGGGTTCCTGAAGGTGATGGAACTGGGGTTCCACTTCTTTGTTGGTTGTTGTCGTTGGGATTTGACATAATTCAAAGGATATCACTTGGAAAGCAAACAAAGATTATCAGACTCCCGGTAACGGAACCAATTTGTTTAACCAAAGAATTATACCCTTTGACTAAAGCTTATTTTTAATATGAATACGGGTTACTGATAATCAAGATAATGGAAAAAATGAATAATAAATAATATTGCAGAAACAAAAGATCGATGTTGATTGTATTCGAGAATCAGATGCCTTTACAAGTTGTATTCCCCTCCATTATATAGTAGATTCTTATAACGTACGGTTATTGCTACGGTTTCTCATTAATGACTAATTATGACATTAATGAGGCATTATAAAGGATAACGGTAATTGGGGTTCAGTTACATAACGTTCGAGTAATCAATTGTGGGTCCCTGAATCTGCTCGTAGCTTTGTCTGGATTCATTCTGACCGTGCCTCTCTCCCGTTTTGATCAAGTTGAGTTTCCCGTGGCTGATAAGTTCGTGGGTTTACTGAATCGTGCCTCTTTGCATCGTATCTCTTCAAGGAGTCACGTCCAGCTGTCGCATTTTCTTGTGTCTACGTGACTAGCTGAGTTGTCAAAAGCTGGTTTACGTGTGAAACTCTTTTTATTACCGATAGTATCATCAGTTGAAGATTTGGGACTAAGATGTTTCGAAGACTTCTCTCCGTACTAAATTTGGCCATTATGAGTTTCTAATGATGTCCTTCGACTTGACTAATGCCCCAACGATGTTTAAGGATTTGATGAACAGGGTGTTCATGCCTTATATTGATTCGTTTGTTATTGTCTTCATTGATGGCATTTTGATTTACTCACGTATCATGGAGGAGCACGAGCATCATTTGAGGATAGTGCTTCAGACTTTATGGGAACATAAGCTATATGCTAAGTTCTCTAAGTGTGAGTTTTGGTTAGATTCTGTGGAATTCTTGGGGCATGTGGTATTAGGCGAGGGAATTAAGGTGGATCTCAATAAGATTGAGGCGGTTCAGAGTTGGCCTCGTCCTACTTCGGCGATAGATATCAGGAGCTTCTTTGGGTTAGCAGGTTATTATCGCCGATTCGTGGAGAGATTCTCATCTATTGCAGCACCTTTGACTAGATTGACCCAGAATGGTGCTCAGTTTAGTTGGTCCGATGATTGTGAGGCGAGCTTCCAGAAGCTCAAGACGACTTTGACCACAACACCCGTCCTTGTGTGGCCATCCGATTCAGGGATGTATACTCTGTATTACGACGTTTCACAGGTTGGCTTGGGTTGTGTATTTATGTAGGAGGGGCGAGTTATTGCATATGCTTCACGTCAGCTGAAGCCCCATGAGAAGAATTATCATGTGCATGATTTGGAGTTGGCCGCGATTGTTCATGCTCTTAAGATCTGGAGGCATTTTCTATATGGGGTGTCTTGTGAGGTTTACATTGATCATCACAGTTTGCAGCATTTGTTCAAGCAAATGGATCTCAATTTGAGGCAGCGTAGATGACTTGAGTTACTGAAGGATTATGGCATCACCATTCTTTATCACCTGGGCAAGGAGAATGTAGTCACGGATGCCTTGAGCAGGAAAGCAGAGAGTATGGGTAGCTTGGCATTCATTTCAGCAAAGGAGAGGACACTAGCCTTGGACATTCAGTCCTTGGCTAATAGACTTGTGAGGTTGGATATTTCAGAGCCCAACCGAGTTCTTGCTTGCATCGTTGCCCAGTCCTCACTATTGGAGCAGATCAAGGCTCAACAATTTGATGATCTGCACTTAATGGTTCTCAAGGAGATGGTACTACAGGGTAGTGCCAAGGAGGTTTCTATTGGCGATGATGGTGTTCTACCACTCCAGGGTCGTCTATGTGTTCCTAATGTCAATGGCCTTCGGGAGAGGATCCTAGAGGAGTCACACAGTTCTCGATATTCCATTCACCCAGGTAGTACGAAGGTGTATCGCGACCTGAAGCAACATTACTAGTGGCGGAAGATGAAGAAATACATAGTTGAGTATGTAGCGAGATGTCTAAATTTCCAACAGGCTAAATATGAGCACCAGAGGCCAGGAGGCCTACTTCAGCAGATGACTATACCTGAGTGGAAGTGGGAGCACATCACCATGGACTTCGTAGTTGGGTTGTCGTGGACTTTGCGAAAGTTTGATGCAACTTGGGTCATTGTAGATAGATTGACCGAGTCAGTACACTTCATTCCTGTGATGACTATGTATACCTCGGAGAGATTAGCCCAGATTTATATTCAGGAGATAGTTCGGCTGCATGGTGTTCCTGTTTCCATCATATCAGACAGAGGTCCTCAGTTTACTTCTCATTTCTGGAGATCCGTCCAGAGTGAGTTGGGGACCCGTGTAGAGCTTAGCACGCATTTCATCCTAGACCGACGGGCAGTCGGAGTGGACAGTTCAAATATTGGAGGACATGCTCAGAGGATGTGTAATTGACTTTGGAGGGAAATGAGATCGATTCTTGGCTTTGGCCGAGTTTGCTTACAACAACAGTTACCAGTCTAGCATCGAGATGGCTCCTCGAGGCTTTATATGGTCAGCGGTGTCGTTATCCCATTGGGTGGTTTGAGCTCAACGAGGCTAGGTTGTATGGTACTGATTTGGTAAAGGATGCCTTGGAAAGGTAAAGTTGATTCAGGAGCGGCTTCGCACAACACATTCCCGATAGAAGAGTTACGCAGATCAGAAGGCGCATGACTTATCATTTATGGTGGGCGAGAATGTTCTCTTGAAAGTATCACCGATGAAGGGAATCATGAGGTTTGGGAAGAAAGGCAAGTTGAGCCCAAGGTTTATAGGCCCATTTGAGGTGTTGAGACGAGTTGGAGAGGTTGCTTATGAGCTTGCTTTGCCTCCCAACTTATCGGGAGTTCATCCAGTCTTTCACGTGTTTATGCTCCGGAGGTACCATGCCGACTTTTCATATGTGTTGGACTTCAGGACGATTCAGTTAGATGAGAGTTTGGGTTATGAAGATGAGCCAATTTCCATTGTTTATAGGCAGGATTGCCGGTTGACATCCAAGAGGATTTTCGCGGTAAAGGTCCAGTGGAGGGGACAACCAGTAGAGGAGGCGACTTGGGAGTACGAGGAGGACATGCGGAGAAGATACCCACACTTATTCAGCACACCAGGTATGATTCTAGACCCGTTCGAGGACGAACGTTTGTTTAAGAAGTGGAGAATGTAACGACCTGACCGGTCGTATTGATTTCTAGAGCCCCGTTCCCTAAATAATACTCCTCATATGTGCTTTTACTATTTTATGACTTGCGGGGATGGTTAGTTTGAGATTTGGAAGGGTTCGGGTTGAAATCGGAACACTTGGTTCCTTAAGTTGGCCTTAAAAGGCTAAGTTTGACTTCGGTCAACATTTTGAATAAACGACCTCGGAATCGGGATTTGACGATTTTAATAGATTCGTATGATGATTTCAAACTTGGACGTATGTTCGATTCGGGTGTTGGATGACCCGGGAGTGTTTCGACGCCTAATATCAAAAGTTGGTTCTTGAAGGATTATGAAGTTATTTAAATTTGGTTTGGAGTAGGTTTTGGTGATATCGAGGCCCGAATGGAATTCCGAGATCAAGAATAGTTCTGTATGGTGATTTAAGACTTGCACACAAAATTTGGTGTCATTCCGAGTAGTTTAAGTATGATTCGACACATTCGGAGCAATTAGGAAAATTTAAGTTCATATTTTGATTTAATTTGGTTTTGGGGTGCAATTCTTAGTTCCATTATTGATTTTCGCGTTTCGAGAGCTCGAGCAGGTCCGCATCATATTTATGAGACTTGTTGGTGCCTTTGGATGGGGTTCCGAGTGGCTCGGGTGAGTTTCGGACCCCTCGGAGAAAAGTTTGAAGAACCAGAAAATTCCAGTTCTGGTTTGACGGGGAAGGACTCTCGCATTCACGTAGAAAGAATTGGGGATGGGGGATTTTGTGCTATGCGTTCGCAATAGCTAGTCCGCGTTCGTGAAGGTCTGAGACCGGTGACCTTCGCGTTCGCATGAGGCGACTCGCGTTCACATAGAGGAGTCTGGGCTAGGCTTGGGCCGCTGATTGTTCTTCGTGTTCGCGGAGCAGCCCTTACATTTGCGAAGGGTAGGCCAAGCCAGTCTCTGCGTTCGTGATGCCTTGGTCGCGTTCGCGATGTTCTGTCTCCAAAGGTCAGAGCCGTTTGCCTTCGTGAAAGCGAGGTCCCTTTCGTGTTTCCAAGGAAGGAGACAACTGGGCAGTGAGTTTTAAAAACAAGACTTAGGCGTTTTGGGGGTCATTCATTACACTCTTAGGCTATTTGAGAGCTTTTAAGAAGGGAATTTCGATAAAAAATGACCAACTTTTGATATTAGGCGCCGAAACGCTCCCGGGTCATCCAAAATCCGATTCGAGCATATGTCAAATTCCGAAATCATCATACGAACCTATTGGAACCGCCAAATCCCGATGCCGATGTGGTTTACTCAAAACGTTGACCGAAGTCAAACTTACCCTTTTAAGGCCAACTTAAGGAACTAAGTGTTCCAATTTCAACCCGAACCATTTCAAATCTTGAACTAACCATCCCCGCAAGTCATAAAATAATAGAAGCACATACGAGGAGTCTTATTTAGTGGAACGGAATTCTAAAAAATAAAATAACCGGTCGGGTCGTTATAGTACATGTAATTACTCTTTTACGTTACTACACAATTACAAAATCTTTTTTGCTTCTCCCTTCCCATGGAGAAATCCAAAAGGAATTATCGAATTATTTACCACAAACTATAAAGTCAGTTTTGATGTTGTTCCAGTTCTCCTCTAAAGATTATACATTGACAAAATTTTCATCCAAGCAATCTGCAGATCATATGTTCAATCATGTAGTAATTTTCTTACAGTATAACAATCAAAAGTAAATAAAAAAAAGAAAGATAAAAATAAAGTGTTGTTGAAACTCTTAATTATTTCAATAAATTTCAAGGATTATACGAAGAAAAAAAACTTGTAAGAAGTGAAAATAAAAAATCAGAGTAGAAGAATGGTAAAGAAGTTGATTTATTGGTGCATAGTTATGACTCTTGAACGGGGTCCATGAAACTGACAAATTTTAAAAAAACAAATAGTGACATACCTGATATTTTCTACCAATTTCTGGCTAGCCATAGTACTTAGTTCTCCATTTTCATTTTCACTCACAGGGAGGGCAGTAAAAATAAGAAAGCATGAGGAAATCAAACATGAATAAAAACGTTGCAAAAACTATAATCTCATCAAATAAAGCAAACAAAGTTACAAAATAATATAAGAATAAAATTGGATATCTGGAGAGCAAAATACTTCTATTGGAAGACTCCTCGGGCATTGGAATTTTTGAGTTATTGGAAAAAAACGAACCATGCGCATGGACGAAAGAGAGCGCTTTGAGGGAAGAGGGGAAGAAAGGCTATTGAAAGGATAAGTGAAGTACTTATGGGGACTTCTTTAATATTCTTCTTTCCTCTTCTTGTTTATCACCTTCTTTTCTTTTCCTCGCATCCTAATATAATAAAGATCAAGACGAGTTGCTTCAAGTCCAGATATCTCCCTTCGAGATTGCCAGCATCAGTCTAAGTAGCTTAAGTTTGTTGGATAAAAAGGATTTCGGTTATAGATTTTCATGCGATGACCCAGGACGAAGCGGTACTTGTGATATTTCGGCATGGGACGCATTTTATTTGGCAGTTTTTTTGGATGTTAAATACTATTGTATGAGTTACTTTTTATTGGCATTGGAAGCACATCACATTATGACACGATAACATTTCACAGTTTAATGAATCTTCCACTTATTTGATGGGCCAATTAAGGGATTATTTATGAATCTTCCACTTATTTGATGGTTGGTTAAGGAATTATTTGTGGTTTTAGACTTAAAAGCGAATCTTCGGGATCAACTTTTTAATCTCTTTCTTAATGAACCGGACAACAAATTTTTTTCTATTTTACGCGATTTGATCTTTCTCCCATTTGCCGAGTCGAGCTATCACCCCGATTAGAATAGATATACACAGCCCCTCTACCCCTACTCTAGTCAGCATTCTATCTCTTTCTCCGACCTTTGATGATCCATCTGCAGGCAAATCACCGAAGTCAAGAAGAAGTAATGCATACAAAGAAAACAGGGAGATTTAAAGGAAAGAAATAAATAGCGATGATGATTATGTTTAAGTGGATGAAAAATTGTAACGGAAGAAAGAATAGAAAAAGTTTTAGGAAAAGAGATGAATAGTATATTAATGATGATAGAAATAAATAAGGCATGCTTAATTGTTAACAAAATTTAAATGCAAAAATAAGGAAAAAGGTATAAAGTTTAATAAAAAAGATAAATATGATCCTCGGCTAAAAAACATGCCACATCATCTTTTATTTTCACAGTTATATATATATATCGAGTGTCATAATTATTTGTCAAACTGACAATTCGATGAT
Organism: Nicotiana rustica; assembly: GCA_005239535.1. Taxonomy (NCBI): domain Eukaryota; kingdom Viridiplantae; phylum Streptophyta; class Magnoliopsida; order Solanales; family Solanaceae; genus Nicotiana; species Nicotiana rustica. Next base: position 59,853 of record ML532351.1, on the reverse strand, counting down.
ATAATAAGGAGCCTTTCTCATGGTGTGCTTCAGCGAATGAGGGTTGTGATATAGAGACTTGACTAGAATGACACTTATGAGCATATGAATATCAAAGACAATTTCGAGGGCAATACATGAATTACTACCAGCAACATCCCTGATTCTTTCTTCATGTATAATTTTGTTGTGGCAATATGATAATATTTTTCTAATTTTGTTTGAGAATATTGAGAGCAGAGAATATACAAAAAAAAGAAGTAAGGTGCCTTTTGTTCGCACTGTTGTTATTGGTTTTGGTTAATATAAATTGAAAACGATTAAGATGAAATATTTCTTTTTTCCTTAATTTGATCCTTAGAACAATGTTTTTTCAGAGTATAAGGTAAACTGTTACTCTGTGCATGCAAGGGTAATTGTTTTCCTTCTCCCCTCTAATTTAATGTTTCTCCTTATCTTATAAAATTATAATCAATACATACCTATTCTCCTCTAAGTATTTTCCTTGTCCCATCTAATTAGAGTTCTCCGTCTTTAATCACAGGTATCGGGTTCGAACACTAAGAATAAATTTTATTTTAGTAGAAAATTCTTTACCTTTTAATGAACCTACACAACACGTATCAAATTCAAGAGCCATTAAATTTTACATGTAATCAAACTAACTCAAACAACACAAATATTCATTATGTAAAAATTGCACGGGGCACCTTATTTGGTGGCCCCCATTTAATCTGTACCCGCTTTTTAAAAATCTTTTAATTTGTATCCACTTTTTAAATAACTTCAGCTCCATTTCCCTCGCTGAGCTGAAGTTCACCAGTTAAGCTGAAGTTCGCCAGTTATAAAGATAAAACTTCAGCATACGGGGCTGAAGTTCCCCAGTTACAAAGACAAAATTTCAGCTCTAGAGCTGAAATTTTGTCTTTGTAACTGGGGAACTTCAGCATACGGGGCTGAAGTTCCCCAGTTACAAAGACAAAATTTCAGCTCTAGAGCTGAAATTTCCTAGTTATAAACTTCAGCTCTAGAGCTGAAGTTCCCAAGTTATAAAGACAACAATTTCAGCCTACGGGGCTGAAGTTCCCCAGTTTACAAAAATAAAATTTCAGCTCTATGCTGAAGTTTTTGTCTTTATAACTGGGGAACTTTAGCCCCGTATGCTGAAGTTCCCCAGTTACAAAGACAAAACTGCTGAAGGCTTTGTCTTTATAACTGGGGAACTTCAGCCCCATATGCTGAAGTTCCCCAGTTACAAAGACAAACTTCAGCTCTAGAGCTGAGTTCCCAGTGTAACTGGGGGAACTTCAGCCCCGTATGCTGAAGTTTTTGTCTTTATAACTGGGGAACTTCAGTCCGGTATGCTGAAGTTCCCCAGTTACAAAGACAAAAACTTCAGCTCTAGAGCTGAAGTTAGTTCCCCAGTTACAAAGACAACAACTTCAGCTCTAGAGCTGAAGTTCGCAAGCTACTTCAGGCCCGTCTACTAGAATGCTGAAGTTTTGCATGATTGCCTTTGCTACTTCAGCCCTGCATGCTGAAGTTATGCGCAAAAGCGGGTACGGATTCAATTTTTTTCACAAAACGAATATAAATTAAAACGCGGCATAAAAAATAGGTACGGATACAAAAGCCCCATTCATTATTGGCCACAACCACATTAGACGTATATCTTAAGTTATGCCTCAAACATCTCTGGCTCAATCATCGACTTGACATGCAAAATTAAAGTCAACAACAATGTTTAATTCTCTCTCTCTTCTTAGCACTATAAAAAGCTACCTATAACATGTTAATTCATTCATCTTTATCCTCTCTTTGGTTCCAATGTTATATTTATAAACACCAACGAGAGGAATAACCTTCGTATTAATTTCACTACCATCTTTAGCTTTCCCTTTTTTCCTTTAAGAAATTTATCGGAAAAAGTGCCCAAAAAAAAAAAAAAACAAACTTAAGATTTCCAAACAAAAAAAAGAAGAAGGAAATAAGCAAAGATGGTAGGGAAAATAGTGGTTTCATTGGTATCTTTGATTCTTTTAGTAGGTGTAATTGTAGGAGTTGTAGTTGTTGTGCACAAAAATGGAGATAACGATGATGATAAAAGCACCAAAGTACAAATGAAAAAAGTTGACGAGTTTTGTCAACCTACATCATTTAAAAATGTATGTGTACAAAGTCTTGATAAAGTTGCATCTAACGATTCAGCAACAATTAAAGACTATATTATGGCTGCTTTTGAATACACCGTACAAGAGATCAAGAAATCTTTGCATGAAACTGGAAAAACTAATGTCAATAAGGAAAATGATCCTTATAATCACATGGCAATAGAAGATTGCAAATTATTATTGGAAGATGCAATTGAAGAACTCGAATCCACACTTAAAGTGGTTAACGAGAACGAAATGAAGTCCCTGAATGACAAAGTCTACGATATTCTGACTTATGTCAGTGCTGTCTACTCTTATCAGAGCGAGTGTATAGATTCCATTAACAAACCCCAATACAAATCCGCCATTGAAAAATACCTCCTCAACTCCACACAATTGACTAACAATGCCATTGACATTGTAGCCAAGATTTCGTCTGCTCTCCAATCCTCAGACTTTAAAATTCCTAATGGTCTTTTAAACCGAAAACTTCTTGAAACAAAGTACCAAATTGGTCATGACAATTACCCTACGTGGTTTCCTGTTGCTGACCGTGAGCTTTTGGTTAACACCCCGACTCCTCATGCAATAGTTGCAAAAGATGGAAGTGGGAAATTTAAAACAGTTTCTGATGCTATTAAAGCATACCCTCAAAATCATCAAGGAAAATACATAGTATATGTCAAGGCTGGTGTTTATAACGAACAGGTCCTTGTCGATAAGACGCCGAACGTGTTTATCTTTGGAGATGGCGCGGGGAAAACAATCATAACTTCAGATAAAAATGTTGCAATCTTGAAATTCACCACCATAAATTCTGCTACAGTCGGTATGCATGTATACTCTCTCGTCTCAATTTATATGACGTTTTTGACGCATGAATTTTAAGCAAGAAAAAAAGAAAAGGATATTCCGGTGAACTAAGCTCCCGATATGCGCGAGGTTCGAGGAAGGGCCGGACCACAAAATGCAACTTTACCCTGCATTATTGCAAGAGGTTTTTGAAATTTGTGTTTCTTAAACATGACATGACATTTATGTAGCTATAAATGCATATCATGTAGGATAAATGAGCAGTTTAAAATTAAATTGTCCTAAATTACGGAAACGCGATAACGACACATGAAAAATGGAACAGAGGGAGTACTACCGTAGCGGAAAACAATCCATGCATAGATTCAATTATGCATACAGATAAAGTTATATACACCGGCGAATATAAAGGGTTTTTACACCATCAGTATTTTTACCGCGTTAATTAATTCACATTTTTCTTATAAGTGATCTAATTGTATAAATATTTTGCAGGTGTTAATGCACCAGGGTTTGTTGCCAAAGGAATTACCTTCCGAAACACAGCTGGTCCAAAAGGACAACAAGCCGTGGCACTCAGAATACAAGGTGATCAATCTGCAGTTTTCGACTGCAACATTGAAGGCTACCAAGACACCTTATACTATCAAAGCAAACGTCAATTCTATCGCAACTGTGTCATATCAGGCACGATTGATTTCATCTTTGGTAGAGGCACGGCTGTAATCCAAGATTCCACCATCATTTTGAGAAAGCCAGGGGAAGGTCAAAAATGGAACACAATCACAGCAGACGGTAGAGAAGTGCAGTCACAACCAACAGGAGTAGCATTGCAAAATTGCAAAATCGTCGCAGAAAAAGAACTCATCGATGATAAAATAGTCGAGAATTTCTTGGGACGCCCATGGAAGGCGTTCTCGACGAATGTAATAATGGAAAGTGAAATTGGTGGTTTTATTAAACCAGAAGGATGGATGATATGGGATAAAGAACATTTCCATGAGACATGTGAATGTTATGAATATGCTAACAAAGGACCTGGTGCTGCTACTAATGCAAGGAACAAACTCTTCAAGAAATTTAAGGTACTTAACCAACAGGAAGCAACTAAATATACTGCTGGTGCTGTTTGGTTTCAAGGAAAAGAATGGTTGCCTGCTACTGGTGCACCTTTTTACCTTGGTCTAGGTGGAAAATAATTACTAAAAGAATATTAATTCTAACATCTTCCTACTACACCTACTAATTAATTTTCAATCTATGTGTGTATGCATGTATGCATATGATTCATTTTTATTGGAGAAGATTCTTTAAATGTTTTTGGACAACATATTTAATTTTTTTATGAATGTAATGCATAAAAAGACATTGACTTAAATGTGATTCTATTGTTCTCCTCCATCTAGTAATGTTCTTGGCAAGCCAGGGTCTTGAGAATCTCATAGGATTTTTCTCTTATGACAAGGAACAGTGAGAACAAGAACAAGATTTGTAAATTAATTGTGCCAACTTGAAGTGATCAGAATAACTTACAAAAATAAAAGTTAATACCCTCAAACCCGCTTAAACTATACAATATTTGTCAGCATGTCCCCGAAAACTCCTAAACTATATCCCCTTCATAATAAAACCCCCGTCACTTATCTGACATATTGTATGAAGTAAACCGCCTAAGAGCGCGTGAAGGGTGACAATAACCATTAAAATGAGCTCACCTGACAGCAACTAACAACTAATTAGCCCCTTTTTTAAAACTTATATTTTCTCCTCTTTTTCTTTATATTACACCTTTCTTCTCCATTTTTTCGCCTTTTTTTTCCATTTCTTCATCTTAATCCATTTGAAATCCTCTCCTCTTGTTATTATTGAGTTTATTTCTTATCTTTCTCATTTTATCCATCCTTCGTTCTTACCCAATTTATTTGAAAGAAGGAGCACAAATTCCCCAACAAAAAGGAAAAGGCATAAATCTTTTTTAACAAAACAAATTACTAATAACAAGGTAAGAAGAGAGTTAGGATAACGAATTCAATATTTGAATACTTACTAGTCTTCTTTGTTTCTGTTCTTCTTTTTCTCTATCTTTATTTACTGACAAAAATCACAAATATCAACAAACAAACACAAAACCCTAGATTTTATTCCGATTTCGAATAGCAACAACAATAGATAGAGAAATCGATGGTAGAAACCATGATTAAAGAGAATCGCTACTTAGAGAAGGTGTTTCTCATCTCCGATGAGAGCAAAGATACCATATTTTGAGAGGAGTAAATGATGAACTGTGCAACAAAATTTCTTTTTTTATTTTTTCACGTAATTAGATTAGTATATATTAATTAAGCCTGTTTTTAAGATTAACGTAATGAAATATCCACGTGAATTGTCACATGGCTGGTTTTAAAAATTATTTAGAGAGTATATTATACACACTAGTAAAAATAAGACTCGGGGAGGGGGTTTATATGAAGGAGTATATCAGGGGTTTCCTGGGACAGACAATAATTTAGGTAGCAAACTATAAATATTGAATGAAACGCATTGTCAACTAAACAAAGTTGTATATATTAGCTACCATGCATTTGTTTTATTGTGTGAAGAAACTAAAAAAAACTTGTACAGATTGAAAAAGGAGTGGCAGTAGAGCCAGCCTTTTCAGTAGGCCCTTATCTTTCCAATTGAAAGTAAATCCCATTAATACATACAAATAAACAATCGAATATGTTGCTATTCTTTACCGCAACGAAGGAGCCAGAATTTTTAATAAGTGAGTTTAAAATATAAAAAAGTGAATACATGAAAATATTAAGGAGATTCAACATTTATTATATATACATAAATAAAAATTAGTTATATATATACAATATAGTTTTTCGGCGAAAGAGTTTTGAACACCCCGCACCCCCTGGCTAAGCCTTGTTCTGTAGACAAAAAGAGTGATAAAAAATAATACTCACTCCGTTTCAATTTAGATAATGTAGTTTGATTTGACACTAAGTTTATAAAGAAGAAAAAGACGTTGGAAACATGTGGTGCTAAAAGGTTTAGGGGCAACAACTTATTAGGCCCATAATATTTGTGTGACTATAAAAACTTCTCATTAAAGGTAATTAAAGTGAGTAGAATAAAAAGTTTAAAGTTAAATTGTTTCTAAATATAGAAATGTGTCCTTTTTATAACAAAAAAAAAATATTATATAAATTGCAACAATAATTGATGATGGATAAAGGCAGAGAAGAGGAATAATTAAGTCCCTCAATAAGAAGTGATAACTCCTTGTTCATGTGTGATAACAATCAAAATCCAAGGTTTTGGTTTTAATTTTTCAACCCCAAGATTCTCCAAAGTTGGGAAATTCAAGATTCAATGTAATAAAAAATAATTTTGTGACTTTATACTATTATAGTAGGTAAAGTCTAGTTACTTTAAAATAATTTTGCGACTTCACTTTTAGAATGGTGATAAAGTTTATTTTGCAATATTTTCAAGTAATTTATACCTAATTCAGTTATTTTAATGTAACAAAAAAGTTAATAAACTTTACTGCTCAATGATTGTACGTTAGAATTAACTCGAATAACAAGGGTTTAACCTCTTTTTTGGGGGGCAACAACAATCATTCATTTATTTAATTTCTTTTCCACCTATTGGTGAAAAAGAAAAGGTACATGGATCTCATCATAATCAAAACAACCAAGTGAAACAACAACAATAACAACAACAATGATGATAACAAACCCATTGTAATCCTACAAAGTAGGGCATGGGGATGAGATAGAGTATACGCGAACCTTAGCCCTACTTTGTGAATGTGGAGAGGCTGTTTTCGATCGATCCCCGACGCAAGATAAAGTAAGAAGAAAAAAAAAAAAAAACCTTTGAAAGTCAATAACTAGACATGAGTACACCTGCATCTTCAACGTTATTATACACGAACTTTGGAAGTATGTCATTGACGATAATGTTTGCCATACGATGATGAGCTGCATCTGTCAAATGAATACCATCCCAATTGACGTATCGAGACGGATTAGGACAAGTTGTAGCACCATCTGATCCACATGGGATCCCATAATTGTATCGTCCGCCGCCGCCTCCACAGCACACAGTGAGCAATGTGTTCTGATTAAATCCAAATCTTGTTGCCCGACGAAGAACAGTCATAAGCGCTCCGTAGTAATCCCCGTAAACGATTCTAACATTTGGGAACTCGCACTGTAGGTTTTTTAGAGCTATTTTCAGCTGAGTATTGTGGTATGAAGAGAAAGCATTCAAATTTCTCAAGCAACCCAATGGATTGTATGCAGTTGCATTAGCCACAGCAAAACTTGTCAAGTAAACAGGCAAACATCCGAAAGGGTAAACTCCTGGAACCAAAATTCGAGTTGCTCCTAGTTTAATCACATCTCTTATTCCTCTCGTTATTTCAGCAATAACAAGAGGAACATATCTCCGGATCTCAGGTTCTTGCTTGTTTGAGAAAAAACAGTTGAAGTAGTCAACTCCACCGAATTCTCCCAATATAACGAGAGAATTCTTGAGATTTTGTCTACAATTGGAGCCACAGGTGGACTGCAGATGAGATTTGAACCAATCTAATTGAGCATCAAGATACTTGTTCCAGGGACGTAAATTAACATTCTGAGTAGCCCAGAAAGTGTTATTTAATGCCGTGGCACCAGAGACAGCGAAGTTAGCGCCTTGGCGAAAAGAAGTACCTGTGTTCAAATAAGCATTTAGGAAAGGAAGATTAAGAGCAGAGACAATGAAATCATTAATGATACGGCCGTCCGAGGCGCGGCCTGTAGGTTTTTTAAAATAGGTTTCGCCATAAGGAAGTTTGCTGGTGCTTAATAGCAGGGAGACATTCGGGATACGAATGGCATTTCCAGCATCAGCGAGAGAGTCGCCGAATTGGTAAACAGAAGTTATGCCGCATTTCCTTTTGGCAGCAGAAGGAGAAGAATGGAAAGCTAAGATTATTACTAAAAGAAAGAAAGATACTTTAGTTAGAGATAGAGAAGCCATTGAAGAATGCTTTTGCTTGAAAACTGGAAGTGCCTAGTCTACTATATATAGAGAGGAAATAGAGGTGCTTGGAAATGGGAAGCCCAGCCTGGGGCGGAAGTAAGCCAGTAAATTCAATAAGGATGATTTGAACACCCTTTGCGCTATGCAAAAGTGTTCAAGGTCTATTTTTAATTAATAACACGTAATATTTTACCTTATACGTAGTATAATTTTTTGGCGAAGGGTGGTCAGTTCTTCATCCTTGGGCCAACATAGCTTCGCCCTTGGAAGTAAGAGTATTACCTCCCGGCCGGTTCAGACGAATGCAATACTTTTTGTTTAAATTCTTTATTTGTTTTAAAATCTTACATTTTGTTCGGATTGTTACATATTGTTATAACGTATCATATTGCATTGTACTGCATTATTTGATAAAACAATGTTTGGATAGATTGTATCGTTTACCCGTCGTTTCATGATGTCACACACTAACAATATGAAGAATAAATTTACAAAATTAATGGGAAAAATAGGATACAGAGTAGAGTTATTATATAAAAAAGTAGGATAAAGGATAAAATATGATTATTTAATAATAAGAAAGGACAAGATGAGAGAAAAAAGTAAGGTAACAACGTCGCAAACCAAATCTATTGTTTCATACAATACAATTAAATTTTAGTAACAATCAAAATAAATATTATATTGAAATTAACAACGACAATGTAACAACTCGAAACAAGTTGTTAGTAGTTTAATTGGCAGGCTATTTAAACATTTATCTTATCGATAAGGGTTTGATTCCCCCTATTGTATAATCTTGTGCCCCGTATTCCATTCTGCTACCCTTAATATAATAAAAAATTTAATTCTGAATCCGATACTTTATATAAACTATAAGTTTAGTGATAAGTTTAGAACTTATAAATTTCAATTTGTTTTTACGGGGCGCATGTAATTGATATGTAGATTATATTCGTTATTCAATAATGAAGATATATCTAAAATATTATTTTCGGCCATTGTGATCCAGATCGAGGACACAATTGGAATCTTCATCGTAATTTTACGTAGTGCATGTGATAGTTTGATTAATTTTTTGGCTAGTGGAAGTACAAAGAGAAGTCATGGAGTTTCTAGGACAAACAAACTCAATTATTTTCTCTTCATATATTATTCTTGTGAGTTAGTTGGAAATTAGTCAAATTAAACTAGCAATCACACACATATGACATATGCGCGCTTACGCGTGTGTAATCGTGTATAATTTATATATGCTGTCTAGGAAAAATAAAGAGTAAATCAGTTAACCGACGAATATATAATATATGTATAATTCATATACAATATATGTATGATCATGTATAATTTTATGTATACATATAATTAGATATAATATATGTATATCGGCTAAAAATGCAGACGATGAATCCGGGAGACTATTTGGGTAAAGATCCCAAGAAAATGAAAACAAAAAGAATAGTTTCTTCTTTAAAATACAGAAGAAGATGGTAGTCATTTGAAAATCTAGTAAACGGACAAAATGGTCGTACTTTTTCCCCCTTAAACTATCTCATGCATCAATAATACAAATTATAGCTCAAAATTACATAAAAGAAAATGTGGCAAATTTTCACGTAATTTGAAAAAGATACAACAACAAAAAAACCCAGTATGTTTCATATAGTGGGATCTGAGTAGAGTAGTGTGTACGCAACCTTATCTCTATCTTGTTGAGATGGAGAGGTTGTTTTCAATAGATCATCGGTCAGGAAAACACAAGCATGGCATTAATGAAGAGAAAAATAAGTAGTAATCTTACTCATTTTTTGTGTTTGGTACGCAAATTAAGGAAAATAACTTCTCAAGAGTATTCATAAATAATTTAGTGCAACGACCTGATCAGTTGTTTTGACCTTTAGCGCGTTGTTCGACGGTTTGAGGCCTTGAGTAGCTTCTATGACTTGTGCGCGTGGTCGGAATCGAATTTCGGGAAGTGTAGAGTTGATTTGGAAAGAAAATTCTAAATTCGGAAGCTTTAAATAGGCAAATTGACTAAAGTTTGGAATTTTAGTAAATGACCTCGGAATCAGGATTTCAAGGTTCCAATAGGTGTGTATGATGATTACGGACTTGGGCATATGTTCGAGTCGAGTATCAGGTGGCCCGGGAGTATTTCGCCGCCTATTACATAAGGTTGGCATTTTTAAAGGTTTAATAATTCAGAAAAGGCCTAAAAATGTCACTCAACTTTCAGAAATGGTCTATCCATGCCATCTGTTAAAATATGCTCATTTCATGCCACTGCCGTTAAACCTTTGGCTCACCTATGCCACTCACCGTTAATTTTTAAAAAAAAATTTAAAAAAATAAAATTGTGTCGTTAGTGCAATAATGGCATAGGTGAGCCAAAGGTGTAACGGCGGTGGCATGAAATGAGCATTTTTTAACGGATGACATGGATAAACCATTTCTGAAAGTTGAGTGGCATTTTTAGGCCTTTTTCCTTAATAATTTTTTAAGTTTGGGTTGAAGTGGATTTTGACGTTATCGATGTCCGTTTGGGATACGAGTTTGGGAATAGTTCTGTATGGCGATTTTTCTCTAAGAAGCGGGTACGAATGTTGATTTGGAGGTCCGTAGGTCATTTCGGCGCCAATTGGAAAAAGTTAAAAATTTAGATGATTTTTGGGAAGTTTGACCGGGAGTGCACTTTTTAATATCGGGGTCGGATTCTGATTCCGACTCCGGAAGTGGGAGTAGGTCTGCAATGTCAGTTATGACTTGTGTGCAGAATTTGAGGTCAATTCGGTGTCGAATGTAGAAGGTTGAAGTTCTAAAGTTCAATAACCTTGAATTGGGGTGCGATTCATGGTTTTAGCGTTGTTTGATGTGATTTGAGGCCTCGAGCAGGTTCGGGGCCTCAGGTGTGTTTCGGGATGGTTTCAGGTCATTTCCCCATGTTTTTTCTGCTGCTAATGCTGGTTCTGGTGTCTTTCATTGCGGACATCTGGTGGTTATCCCGTTCATGATAGAGGATTTTTGGGGCAGGTGGAGGTTACACATCGCGAACGCGACACAAAGGTCGCAAACACGGAGAAGAGCCTGGGGGAACCTATGCGAATGTATGAGGGTGGTCGCGAATGCGTAGAAAGAAATGGGGGAGCTAGATCTAGAGAAGTTTGGCCTTCACGAATGCGACAAAGAGGCCACAAAGGCGAAGAGTAAATTGGAGACTGGAATTTTTGGCCTTCGCGAACACGATGTCCTTTCCGCGAAAGCGAAGAGGAGCAAGTCTGGACAGACTGCTTTTAAAACGGGGTTTGGGTTCATTTCACCTATTTTCCACACGACTTGGGTGATTTTTGGAGCTCTTCAAGGGCGTATTTTCAACATCTAATGCAAGGTAAGTGATTCCCACCTATTGCAAGTTAAATACTCGGTGTATATATGGATTTTTAAACATAGAAATTTAGAATTTTGAGGAAAAACCTAGAAATTGATATGTTTGGATTTTGACCTTGAAATTGGACATGGAATTTCGAATAAATGATATAATTGAGTTCGTGGTGTTATGGGTAAAGTTTATCTTCAAAAAATTTCGGAATCCGGGCACATGACACTGAAAGTAAATTTTATCGACTTTTCGAGCGGAGCTGGAAATTGTTTAAATTGATTAGCACTGGGTATTAGAACACATATTGATTGATTTGCATAGTTTTGGATCGACAAGAATCGGTTTGAGGTGTTAGAGTAGCGTTGGAGCCGGCTATGGAACCTTGGAACTAGATAAGTCTCTTGTCTAACCTTGTAAGAGGCAATTTACCCCGTAGATGATTTAAATTAATATATGTTGCTAATTGTGGGGGCTACGTATGCACGAGGTGACGAGAGTCTATGCGTTACTAATTATGCTTATGTCCGGGTATTTTAGGACCCAAATCATGAATTACTTGTAATGTTTGCATCTTTTGTTAATTGAAGTACCCGAATCATATTGGAAATTGTTAGAGGAAATAGTAAAAGATCGAAATTTCACGTACTTGAATTTTTGTGCGAGTTACTCAACCGGTAATAGAAATTGTACATCCTTACGTGTTAGCCTTGTGATAGCTTCTCATTCCGGAGGTTCATTATCACGACCCATATGGGTCATGACAATGAACCTTCCGAAATTACCCTTCCGAAAGGTGTTATGACGACACCTAATCTCTAGGACTAGGTAAGCCTATTATTCCGGAAGATGAAAAGAAACATAACGATAAAAGGCAACAATATAACTTAATAAGCAAGGATAGTGCCACTCGGCATATACAATAACATCACTCCCAAAACCCAGAATGTCGCCAGTCACAAACAAGGGAAAATTTCTACGCGGGGGAATAGAAGGGACTCCGAGGTATGCGGACGCGAGCGGAAGTGCCTTGAAGTCTCCTCAAGCAGCAACCACACACTAAAATCAAGGCTGATAGCTCGTACCTGGATCTGCACACGAAAAATATTTGCAGGAAAGGGCATGAGTACACCACAATGGTACCCAGTAAGTGCCAAGCCTAACCTCGGCCGAGTAGTGACGAGGTCAGGTCAAGGCCCTACCGAAAGTAAATATAATGAACTAAAGCAGTAAAAGATATAAATATATTCTACAGTAAGATAGTTAAGGAAGTTCACAGAAATAACAGCCAAGGGAGCCCTCGGCTTAGAACAAAGAAACACAATAGGGAAATCTCCCAGGATACCGTCTCGTAGTCCCGAAATAATTACAGGGGGATCTCCCGGAATACGTCCGTAGTCCCAAAGCAAATATGTAGTGTTGGGGGATGTCCCGGAATATGTCCGTAGCCCCAAAGTAAATATGTAGTGCTGGGGGATCTCCCGGAATACGTCTGTAGTCCCAAAGTAAATATGCAGTACATGGGGATCTCCCAGAACGTCCGTAGTCCTAAAGTAAATATGCAGCTCAACAATGACATGGCAGTTATAGAATCGAAGTATACAGTTTAGACTAAATGCAATCAAGGAAAAAAGGAATCTACCTAAACATGTTGCACATAAGTTCAAATAGACAGCCAGAACACATATGCATGCTTTCTTAATCTAAGTAACGTAATTAGACATAGTAGTGCAGTTCAACCAAAGGAAAACAGTTTATGATTTAGAGAAAAAATGGTATTTTTACAACAATAGCCCGTGTACATACTCGTCACCTTATGTACACGGTAATCAGACATCAAACAGTACCAAACATCCTAAGGGGAAGTTCCCCCACACAAGGTTAGGCAATCCACTTACCTCGAATCGCTCAAATCAATCTGAAACCACGCTCTTGCCACGAGTATCCAACTCTGAATGGCCAAAATATAATTAAATCAATTGCATAATGTAAATATAACTACAAGTAACTACTTTAGCTAATGAATCCGAAGCTAAGGCAAGAAAATACAAAAAACGCCTAAGAAGTTTTCACGGGCCCACGACTTGGAATCGGGTAAAAGTCACAAATTACGAACACACATTCACTCACGAGTCCAACCATACTAGTTTCACTTAAATCCGACTTTGAATTGACATTCAAATCTCAAAAATTCATTTTTTTGAAGTTTCTACAATTTTCCCCAAATTTCCACCTCAAAGTACTAATTAGATGATGAAATCATTGATATATTCATGTATATTAACCAAATCCGAGTTAGAATCACTTACCCCGATGAATTTCTTGAAAAGCCCACGAAAAATCGACACAAACCTAGCTCCCTAGGTCCAAAATATGAAATAATGCCCTAAACCTCATTTATATAGTGCATCCTTTGAACTCCCACTGTGTGGTCCGCGCAATTCCAAGCGCGGCCGCACATCCTAGCTTCTGTGGTCGCATAAAAATGGTGCGGCCGCACCTTTTGGTGGCTGCACTATCAGGCTTTAGTATTTTGGCCGTAATTTCTCTACAGATGTCCAAATGATGTTTTCTTTACCTTTTTGGAAGCAAAACACGAAGGCATACAACTTTCGTTTTTGAATCATCTCAAAATTTTTTGTAGATCAAAAGATATAGGCTTATGAAGTCGGACCAGTGGATCTGCAAAACTTTCCCTGGAGTGCGGCCGCGACAAAGATATGCGGTCCACACCCCTCCTCTGCGGTCCACAAAAATCTGTTGAGGTCCTCATTTTTAAAGCACCAGAACAATACCAGAGTTCCGAAAATGCCCGGACTCACTCAAAACTCACCCCGAAACACACCCGAGGCCTACGGAACCTCAACCAAAGGTACCATCAAGTCCTAAAATATCATACAAACTCAATCGAGCCCTAAAATCACATCAAACAACAACAAGAACATGAATCACACACCAATTCAAGCTTAATGAACTTGAAACCTCAAACTTCTACAACCGATGACGAAACCTATCAAATCACGTCCGAATGACCTCAAATTTCACATGCAGGTCACTAGTGACATTAAAAACCTACATCCACTTCCGGAATCACATTTCGGGCTCGATATCAAAATTTCCATTGCCGACCGAAATCGCCAAAAATCCAACTTTTTTCAATTCAAGCCTAAATCTACAACAGACATCCACAACACATTCCGTACACACTCCTAAGCCCAAAATCGCTCAACGGAGCTAACTAAATCAACGGAATTCCATTCCAGAACCGTCTTCACACAGTTCCGACTATGGTCCAAATTCTAAGACTTAAGCTCTCATTTAGGGACTAAGTGTCCCAAAACACTCCGAAACTCCCAACCAATCATCCCAGCATGTCACAAAGGAAGAAATAGATATGGGAAAAGATGTTATTAGGGGATCGGGGCTCTAACCCCCAAAACGACCGGCCGGGTCATTACATTCATAAAGTGTCCTCCTTTCTTGTGGAGCAGTCTGAACGCGTCGGCAATATAGATGCATCTATGGTTCGTGCCACTCGACCCTTGGCAGTGTACACATTTTACTCTATATCGGGCCAAAAGACCTCGGCAGAATCGTGTGTTATATCCTTAGTAGCCAGAATATTCACGAGCAAATTTCCATTGATGCCCGACATTTTTATGGTATTCTTTATTTATTTGATAATACACTTGAAATCCTTATGAGTTTTTATTGTAGAATACAAGATATAGAAATTTTTGCTTTAAAATAAATATTTGGAAGATTATATAACTTACAGATTTATCCCATTATTTTCGCACGCTTCATATCTGCTCACGCTTTTATTATGTTGCTTTATTGGACCTTTAGTAAGTGTCGATGTCGACCTCTTGTCACTACTTCTTTGAGGTTAGACTTGATACTTACTGGGCACGTATTGATTTACATACTCATACTATAATTTCTGCACATTTTTGTGCAGGTACATATATGTCTAGTGGTCTTTTGGGCGCAGAAGCATGGCTATTGCGGGGACTTACGGTAAGCTGCATCCCATGTTACGAATACGCATCATACATAATCTCCATCAGAGTTATTTACATACTCCTGTCTAATTTGTATTCCAGACAGATGATGTATTTATCTTATTTCCTAGTTGATGCTCATGCACTTGTGACACCGGGTTTTGGGGGTTCCTACTAGAAGTTTAGTATGGTAGTTCACGTAATTAACATTGTTTCACCCTGTAAATTCTATTTCATGTATTTAATTAATGGAAATTATTATTTCAAAAGTAATAAAAATAAGTAATTAAATTAGTAAATTACCGTTGGCTTGCCTAACGGTGGCGTTAGGCGCCATCACGATCTATAGTGGATTTTGGTTCATGACAACATGGTATTAGAGCCCTAGGTTCACGTAGGTCTCACGAGTTGTGATCAAGTCTAGTAGAGTCCTGCGGATCGATACAGTTACATCTATACTTATCTTCGGGAGGCTACAGGGATGTTAGAAGCAGTTCCCTCTTGATTCCTTTACCATGCGGTTTGATTCCATTGAGGCTCGTTCCTTTATTTCCTTCATACTCATTCTTATATAATGTCAAGCGCTTGTGTCAATTGGGAATCGTGGAGTTGTAGTGGTACTACAGGCATGGTGCAAGATACTTTCCCTGCGCATTCAAGCAAGTTATTATCATCTTCTTGCGGAAGGAGGTTCTGTCATTTCAGTTCAATATCGATATGGTTTTGAGGATATGCACAATATTAGTGTAATGGTAGGGTGCCTGTCTATGTGTCGATCTAGTGAATGACTTGAAATGAGGATCTCTTAGTGCATGGTTTAGAGGTTCAATATTTAATCCCAGCAAAAGAAAGGCAATTGGACTATGAATGTTTAAGTTTGGGTTGATAGAGTAACGAGACTTGGTATTTTCTAGTGTGGTGGAATTTTTATTGTGATGCAGTGTCATCGTCCTTGTTTGAATGCATTTTCGGTTTGCCAGTGCTATGGTCTTTTTGATTTTTGCCTTTTGGGTGGGGTGTCGTGAAATAGTGCCCGAGGGGCGGGTATAAGAAATAGCGGTGTGCAACGGTTCAGGGTCGAATTGGTATTTCTAATGTGACAGCTCGAGGAAGATGATCTTCTAGGAGGCTTAAAGCTAGTAGCAATTTATTAGCTCAGATTTACAGAGATGGATTTTGATTTGATACAACACTAGGTAACGAAGAATGAGGAATGACATGTGGGAGGTGTCTTGCAGTGGTTGGATTACTAGCAGGTCAAGTATGAGAAGCGAAAGTCGAGAAGTAGCTTAAAGGAGATGGTTTGACTGAGGTAAGAAAGACAGAGTAACATATGGATTCTGTTGTAGTATAGCCATGTATCTTGAGGAAGTGTGGAACGGTTTGGGAAATCGTGATAGAAGGTGATTTGGTCTACCGATTTTATTTGGAGTGATGGATACTGTACGGAGAAAGATTGAATATGGAATAAAGGATTTTGCTTGAAATGAAGAGGGGTGTGAGGATTTAATTATCGATTCAGATGCAATATGGCTTGAATATGGAAGAAAGGAGTTTGTTGATGATTCATAATGTTCACGAAGAGATTAACAAACGCTTCGAGAGACTTGGCGAGTTAACGGTGCAAGATCATGGTGCTGGAGAAGGAGGAATCTTTGTGGGTTCTAGATTTATGTGATTGTAGCTTAAAGCCAAGTGGGGGAGCCTCACCATCTATGATTGGATCACGTGATTGTCTGCTTATGTGGTTTCTGGCTATAGGCGCATGAGTGAACTATTTATGACTAATGAACATGTGCAAGGAACTTGATGAATGTATGCCAAACTTCGTCTTATCGATTCGGGTGCAGTTCTTGGGGAGACTCAGAGTTTATGCTTCTGGTGGAGGAAATGTGCAAGGAAAAAGGATTCAGCCGGTTGATTCATTGTGAGGGTACTCATGTACTAGCAGAGCAATGGAGTTTGGTTATATTCGAGACCAGGTCAGAGTGGGTGACTCTTAACAACGGTTCAGTGAGTTTAAGAATTTAAGTATGGCACCTAAGGATTTCTAGTTTGTTGTGTGGTTAAGATCGAGTTCTGTAGTGTATGGCAAATGGGACTTGGATTGTTCTATGTTATTACCGGGTAAGCGATGCAGTATTGGAGAAAAGGAAGAAATAATTTTGGATTTGTAGGAAGCCATGTGAAATGGGTATACCACTTGGAGGTGCAATTATGCGCATGATAAAGGTATGAGGTGATTCATGCGTATTGAAACGATGTAGTCTCGCGATTCGGGTCTCTCGAGATGAGTTGAGGGTGGATTTAGTTCGTTATGTTTTTATTGGAGATGTTATTATCTCCAAGAAAAATCAAGAGTAAACTTAAAGTAATTGGGTCGATTAGTAATGGTTCAATCAGCATGACTGTGGCAGTGATTAGCTCCTTCAGCGTGAAGTCATACGTATGGTTTGTGGTTGTACGTGTGGGCTTGAGCGCCACCAAAACTTGTTTGATTTGGGAAATATTTGATTCAAATGGCTTTGTGGTGTAAATGGATTTCCGGAAGAGTTGCGATGGTTTATACCATAACTTGATGTTTCTATGTTCAACGGTTTGGGGATCCAGTTGCAAGTTGCATTGGTTCTTCTAAAATGTGCTGCGCCAAAGCTTTTCTAGCCAATGAACTGTTCATTCTACTAGTAGTTCATGAGTTATGATGGATTCTGGTATTTTCGCATAGCGGCATTTTAAGTGCAATGAGCGACATGGGAAATTTAGTTGAGGATCAATGTTGCGATCCGGTGTTGTCAAGGATGTCACAGGCTCGGATGAGCAAGGGAGAATTCGGATATTCAGAGTAAGTTGGCATTTTCTTTAGTGTCACCCGAGAACGGCGATCTGGGCAAGAGACTTTGGGTGATGATTCATGATTTATTGAATTACCTTACAGATTAGCACGGTCGGTGGTATGGAAATGCAAACTTTTCTACCTGGTGCGGAATGATTGTGGGAGCGTACCCCACAGGGAGATTTAAATCAGTGTCGCATGGTAGTCACTTGATTTTTATAGATTGAAACCAAGTATGGATAATTGGTGATATCGCTAATATGTGAGCTTATGCTATAGAGGTGTTCTATTTCTTGGGTTGTGTACTATGTGAGTTTGTTCCGGATTTAATGGTTGTTATTGTGTGTCATGGAAAAAGGTTATGGTGGATATTTGGAAGGATATTGGCCCAGTATGGTATGATCAGAATCGGTGTGAGGTTCCGTGTGTCTTGTAGTGTTATGTGAGCAGGATGGCTCTCTAGATGCAGGTCATGCATTTCACCTTAGTTGTGCTTGGGTTTCATAATGTATGGCGCTATCCCTCTCCCCAGGGAATTGTATTATGCACTCGACGTGCTTGTGGCATATTCAGGAATTTTGTAAGAACAAGCATCACGGCTTGACGTACATTTTCTTCTTCATTGTTATGTGTGGATCAGGTTGCACGCCACAACAGTGAGATGTTGAGCATGGTTCTTTACGCTCATTTTATGTGCCTTGTTTTCGTCCCTGAGGTAGGCTTATAGCACCTATTCCCGTTTTATTTCTTATGTGGGATGGGTAATTCCTTGTCAGAGAACGCTCTTCCTTATGGGTTATATTCGAGTTCGTAGCTTGTTGGCGCATTGTGGCCGTCATATGAGACTTTTGGAAGCGTCTAAGGTGGCTTGTTGCCAGAGCAGTTTGTTCTGGGTGAGACGAGACTATTGGACCTGAAATCAGTGCAATCAGACTTATATAAGGTATATTAAAGAACAAATATCTCTATTTAGTTCAGAATGAGGTAATGGTCCTTGTCAAGAGGAGAGACTCAATGAATTGTTGATTCGGCAGGTGGTTATGAGTTTCTATACATTTTCTCTGTCATGGAAGTATCGTGAGGATTGAAATCGGGCTTATTTGTATTATGAGGTGTATTGCGGGAATCAGATTCATAAAATTTCAGCTATTGTGGTTGAGGGAAGTTAGTATGGGCAACCGACATATGTGGTGCGTCGTGTGATTTCAGCACAGATGCACAATCATGTTTTAGTACAGTGTGTAGTGATTAGTATGATGTTCATGTGTTAGAATCAGGTATTGTAAGGAAATTCAGAGGTTGTAATTTGGTTCTAAGGCTTATTGATTGAATAAAAGGGAGGACCTTCAGTCCGGCTCGAGCTGAGGTGCCATTGTGATTGCACGGTTAGGTATACAAGGTTTAAATAGTGATTTTGGACAACTCCGGAGCAATTCCTAGCACCTTCAAGGACGAGCGTATGTTTAAGTGGGGCAGAATGTAATGATCTGACCGATCATTTTGAGCTATAGCGCGTCATTCGACGGTTTGAGGCCTTGAGTTGCTTCACTTTAGATATTATGACTTGTACGCATGGTCGGAATCAAATTTCGGGAAGTTCAGAGTTGATTTGGAAAGAAAATTCTAAATTCGGAAGCTTTAAGTTGGAAAATTATCTAAGGTTTGGATTTTTGTAAACGACATTGGAATCAGGAATTCAAGGTTCCAATAGGTCTGTATGATGATTTTGGACTTGGGCGTATGTTCAAGTCGAGTATCGGGTGGCCCGGGAGTATTTCGGCGCCTATTACGGAAGGTTGGCCTTTTTAAAGGTTTAATAAATTCCTAAGTTTGGGTTGAAGTAGATTTTGATGTTATCGATTTCCATTTGGGATTCCGAGCCTGTGAATAGTTCTGTATGGTAATTTTGGTCTTAGGAGTAGGTCCGAATGTTGATTTGGAGGCCAGTAGGTCATTTCTGCGTCAATTGGCGAAAGTTGGAAATTTAGATGATTTTTAGGAAGTTTGATTAGGTGTGGACTTTTTGATATCAGGGTCGGATATTGAATCCAGAATTTGGAGCGGGTCCGTAATGTCAGTTATGACTTGTGTGCAAAATTTGAGGTCAATCGGACTTGATTTGATTGGTTTTGACTTCGAATATAGAAGGTTGAAGTTCTAAAGTTCATTAAGCTTGAATTGGGGTGCGATTCGTGGTTTTAGCATTGTTTGATGTGATTTGAGGCCTCGAGTAGGTTTGTGTCATATATTAGGACTGACTGGTATGATTGGATGGGGTTCTCGAGTGTGTTTCGGGATGGTTTCAAGTCATTTCCCTATGTCTTTCTGCTGCTGATGCTGGTTCTAGTGTCTTTCATCGCGGACGCGTGGTGGTTATCATGTTCGCGATAGAGGGTTTTGGGGGCAAGTGGAGGTTACACATCGGGAACGCGACATAGAGGTCGCGATCGCAGAGAAGAGCTTGAGGAACCTACGCGAACGCGAGAGGGCAGTCGCGAATGCGAACGCGAACGCGTAGAAGGAAATGGGGGAGCTGGACCTAGAGAAGTTTGGCCTTCGCGAATGCGGCTTGTGGACCGCGAACGTGAAGGGTATTGGTCACAAGGCTTCGCGAGCGCGACGAGGAGGCCGTGAACGCAAAAGTAAATTGGAGACAGAAATTTTTGGCCTTTGCAAACGCAATGGCCTTTCCGCGAAAGTGAAGAGGAGCAGGCATGGGCATACTGGTTTTCAAACGGGGTTTGGGTTCATTTCATCCATTTTCTACACGGCTTGGGCAATATTTGAAGCTCTTCAAGGGGGTATTTTTTCCATCTAATTCAAGGTAAGTGATTCCCATCTAATTCAATGGGGGTATTTTTTCCATATAATTCGAGCGGAAGATTTATGTACTCATACTGTACTTGCTGTACATTTTTGTGAAGGTACATATATGTCTAGTGGTCTTTTGGGCGCAGAGGCGTGACTACTTTGTGGGGACTTTCGGCGAGCTGCATCCCATGTTATGAATCTGCAGCATACATAGTCTCCATCAGAGTTATTTACATACTCCTATCTAATTTGTATTCCAGACAAATGTTGTATTTATCATATTTCCTAGTTGATGCTCATGCACTTGTGACACCGAATTTTGGGGGTTCCTACTGGATGTTTAGTATGGTAGTTTACATAATTAACATTATTTCACCCTGTAAATTCTATTTCAAACAGTTTAATTAGTGAAAATTATGATTTCAAAAGTAATAGAAATGAGTAATCAAATTAGTAAATTACCTATGGCTTGCCTGACGGCGGCGTTAGGCGCCGTCACGATCTATATAGTGATCTTGTGTCTTGACACTTAGATACAATAAACATGTAGCCATAATTTTTGGAACCAACAACCTTCCTAACCTATAAATTTGATAAACTTCTGAACCGCTAAACTTTCGAACCCGTAAACTCTATAATTTCTAAACCCGCAAACTTCCAAACTCATAAACCTCTGAACTCATAACTTTGGAACTTGTAAAATTTTGAACCTGCAAACCGCAAAAATGAAAAATCAGCATTGAAAATATTTTTTTTAAAAATTACCGTGGAGGGGAGGGGGGCGATGATGGAAAAAAAAAAACTAAAATATGAAAGAAAAAAACCTTTTTGGAGAGGGGTGGCGGGTAGGTGGCAGAAGGGGGAGGGGTTGGGGTTAATTTAGATGTGAGAGTAAGAGGAGTTTTTGAAAAATATTTTCCTAACATTTTCTAGAAAAGTCATTTTCCTCCAATTTCAGAGAAATATAATATCTAGAAAAACATTTTTTAAATAATTTTGTGCAACCAAATACACCCTTAAGCTTTTTGAATTCTCCGTTCTATCTCCGCCAGTAGGTTAAGCCACCGAGATAAAGCCCCATGTGCAAGTTATTGGTAGTTTGGTTGTACGTAGATCATAATTCAATCCACAATAAATATGTATAT